>JANHGN010020513.1:0-16408 GCA_024605025.1 Megaceryle maxima | reverse complement strand
CCCAAATTTTTCCAGGAAAGACCCAACCATGCCTTGAGCTGAACATTTAACTTTCTTTTGAAGGATTTTCTTTAAAATAAAAAAAAAAAAAAGGTTGGCCATGGTGTATTTTCTGTCAGGGTGATGATACACACAAAAAAAAAAAAAAACCAACCCCCAAAAAAACCAACAACCCAAAAAAACACAAACAAACAAAAAAACAACAACAAAAAATATTTTCTGATTGCTTTGTGTAGACACTTAAAATGGAGAGTCACTGAAAAAGCAGAGCTGTGTACCCCTGGAAAAAGATGAAATCCTAGTACCTGATGAGGCAGGGGGGAGCCCCAAAGTGTCATTTCACTGTACATATTACTTCAGAGATGTGGAACTGCATTGGCCCTTGTTCTTCTAAACCCTCTGAGACCTGAGCAACTTTGCTTCTGGTACCATGACAGTAACAGAGTACCCCTAAAATAACAGCTCCTGTAACTGAGTTTGCTTGATTCTAGCATGACAGGAAGCCCAAAATCAGTGTGATTGTATTATCACTGTTTTTGATATCTTAGCTCTGTCATCATCATGGCTATATTAAGCAAGCCAAACTGTGAAATGGGTACATTGATAGGTGGCATACCTGGGTTTATCTGCTGTAAATGGTATCAGTTAAAGGTTAGTAAAATGTGTTAAATAGTTCTTTGTCAACAAAGCAGGTTTTAAACATCCTGATCAGTGTATATTGAAGTTACTTTTATTCCATTTCGTGATATAAAAATAAAGGACTTGCTTAGAGGATGCACTTGTAGTTGGTATTGCTGGCATAAATCTTTGAGAAAAATACAGAGCAAAGGTCCCTGTAATGTATGTTGAGAAGTCCTGTGTATATTTGACTAGATGAAGTACACTAACAGTGTATAAAGGAAATACAGATGTGTATGGCTGGACTATGGAGATCTGGAACTGAAGAAAATGTTTTGTGCTCTTCTGGATTATGATAAATTTAGTGAATAATACGTATCTTCTATTTAGAGTGGTATCTAAATTTTCTCAAACTACATCACTTTTTGTTCTCTGGGTCACAGTTCTCATAGAATACATTTCTCACTTGATCAGTAAGTGGCTGCTACAGAATTGAAGATACTTCTGTGTATTTGGATTGCTCTAATGTCATGGAAGGAGACCACAGTTTTGACCTCTGGCAGTGTGGGTGAAATTGCTCTTTCTGAACAGGTGCTTTTAGGCCGTTAATGTTCAAGTGCAGTGGTCCTTGTTTGTTGCTTACAGTGACGCTAGCTGAATCGCCCTGGGCATGTGGATTGGTAATATTTCTAAATGCTGGTCTTTGCCCAGAGTGGTTTCTGCTTGGCATGTGATTAACCATGAGATTCTGTTTGGCAAATACCATGCCTTCCTGTCCAGTGTTGGAAGTGCTTGTAACTCTCATTTGCTGTGTAGGCTTCTTGTTTGTTTGTTTGCTTGTTCCTTAATTCTGGGACATTTCGGTGTCAACAGCAAGAGACTTGTCTTTATAAACAAAGCTAATTCTTGTGTTTCAGAAGTGACTGCTAAGCAATTTCTCACCTGCTTTACTAATGCTTACACTACTTTACTAATTGCTTCTGAGGGGCCTTTTTTGTGATGGCAGCTTTTATTAATGATGTATTGATTCTTTTCTTCATAACATCAGACTGAAGCACTGTTAAACCTTATAGCACTTCACTTCCACTCCCCAAAGGCCCCACTTGTAGGTCTGCTCTCCCTCAGGGTTGGTGGTGTTTCATGGAGGAACACAGACATGACTTGCTTTCCCTTTTCATGCCCAGCCTCTGACACTGCTACAAGCAAAACCTTCTCTCTGATTTTCCCCTCAGACTACTGCAATTAGAGGCTTCCATTCCCCTGAAAACATTTTTTAGGTACTTAAAGAGATTTAATCAACAACGGAAGTGATTTCAGCCTAGCAAAGAAGTGAATGCTGCAGCCCTGCTTTTGGGTTTTTTCCATAAGCTTACCTCACTGTCCACCCCTTGCATCTTCTGGCCTTCTCCACTCTCTACCAGGTCTGTGTGGCTTAGTTGTCATACCCAGGAGCCCATCACCATCCTTCATCCCTGGTGCCAGCAGCATGCTGTTGTCCCACAGCAAGCACTGTTTAAGGCAGAAAACTGAACTTAATAAGCTTAGTGAGGGTTCCCCCTCTCATAATGAAATTCAACCTCACTTGATGATTATCTGTATGGTTCTGCTGTGAAACAATCTGTAAGCACGCAGCAAGCTCAGCTCTGAAGCCTGACAGATGTTGGTATCTTGAGAAAACTGAAGATAGTCCTCCCAGCCTTCCTTCCTGTCAGTTCAGCCTGTCCACAGGATCAGTACAGATGGTCAAGCTTTTGGTTATATATAGGCTGTTAGCACTTCTTTTACCAAAAAAAAGGTTAGAAAATGAACCTTAAGTATTATGGATGATACTACCAGCAGATGCGTGATGAAACAATCTGGTGTACATTCCTCTGAGAATTTTAACTCACTTATTTGTGTATGATTAATTTTGATTCTTGACATTGCTTGTTAAGCATAGCAGATAGAGGCAATCTTTAAGAGGCTTTTTTTTTCTTGATGCTCATTTAAGTCTTACAAATTATCTTATAAAACTCAAAAATGTACCTGTGTTTACTGTCCAAATGATATCTCATAAATACGTTATCATAACTTCTGATGGCAAACTTGTGAAGGAGGGTTTCTTACAGGCACACTGATTGCTAGCACATCTGCTTGTGCTCTCACTGCATCTTGATTTAGCCATTGCCCTCCCCCCAACTCATTTCATGACATAAATATTGTGTTGTGAAATATGAAACTGCAGGACTTTTTTTCCCCCCTTGGTCATAGTCACACCCACTATGTGAAACTAGCCTGTTGTAAGTACTTATAGCACAGCCCTATTAATTTAAGGAACTGATTCATCAAGCTGTGTTGCTTGCTCAGCTATTCAAAGCTGTTGTAAGAGTGTTCCTTTACTTACCTCTCTGCCCTGGCAGCCATGTTGAGTGTGTTCTGGTTCAGCCTTTGCCTACTGAGCTAATTGACAGGACTCAGAAGCACAGGGAAATGGACTGAAAGATTTAGAACCAATATTAATTATTCTTTTTCCAGCCTTACAGCTAAAGGCGATGTGGATGGGCTGTATGCCTGGTACCTAGCTGGTGCAGACCTCAAGCAAACTGGTTATGATGGCAGGAATCCCCTACAAGTAGTAAGTGTGCACACAGTTGTACTCTGTATGGTGAGCTAGCTTTACAGGTCAGAATGCATGCTGTCAGATAATGAGTTTAGGCAAAGTAAATGCTACTTTGAGGACTATAAATGGATTTGAGTTTGTAACAAACTCAAGTCTGGTGCTGTTCCAAAGTAATACATCGTTTGAGATAGAATTTTCTCATCTATGTCCTAGGAATTAAAATTTTAATTGTATTTTAATTATTTTGTGGTAACATTCTTACTTCCCACAAGTAACTATTTGCATGTCCTGATGTACAGGATGGCAGGATTTATTCATATTTCTACTTACAGGCAGAGGCTACAGGGCATAAGGAGGTTCTTGACTTCTTTAGAGGAAAGCAGTAAAGAAGGTAAGATCTTGTTTTCAAGTGCTAGATTTCTGAGATGTACAGATCAGCATAAACATGCATGAAGGGGGATTGTGTACTTAAGCCCCAGTTTACCCTTGGTCATCTGGGCTCAGCTCCTGTCCCTGCCTTAGCTTCTGATATGACTCTAGCCCCAAAGCATTAAAGTACTCAAATGTTTATGCCTCCTTCTGCCTGAGACTGGAAATGTTTGGGATTTTTTTATGGTGCATTCCACAGGGTGGTTCTGAACTTGGTTAAGAAAGTAAAAGCTACCCCAAAATAAAATCACTGAGGGCAACGTCTTGTTCTGTTTGCCCATTGCAATACATTTCTCCTCTCTTACCTGCATTAGAGAGGAAATGCCTTTTATTGGCCACTTTACCAGGCCTGCTGTTCCAGGTGCTGTGCCCCCAGCACAGCATAACCTTCTGCAGTAGACCTGCAAGATGATCAGAGTCGGGTTGCACAGCCTCCCACCCAGGAGGTGCTACTGTGGTACCTGCAGCATTTCCACCTGTGCTCTCCTTCTAGCTTTTAACGGAAGCACCGCACCATACACCAGCCCTTCTTCTAGTGTGACCTAGTCAACTACCTGGGGCAGATTTGTAATAGACAGGAGTTGGTTGTACTACACACACAGACTGCATAAGGCTCTCTTTCAGCAGAGCTCTGCCGAGGGGTTGCTCCCCCTGCAGGCATGGGGTAGGGCAGTGCCATGGCCTCCGTCTTACTCAGATGTAGCTGCCTGGTTGTTTCTGACACAGAGTCGCAGCATTAAGCTCTCTTGTGCTGCAAACATAACAGGTGTGTTTCCCTAGCTCTCTGCATTGGAGGTAGGTGGGAGCCTTGTGTTCAAAGCATCAGATCTGATAAATCTCTCTGTAGGAAACTTGTCGGGGCGTTTGACCTTCTCCTGTGCTGTGATGTAACTGGAGACATTTAGAACACTTCCATTTCATTCATCATTCTGATGCAATATGTTGTTGATTTTAGATATCTCTTCTCCAATACACTAGCAAGTCTAATCCCAATTTAAATATTGGGAGGAGTTGATTTCCTTATTAAGTAAAATTAACACGAAGTTAAATTAAACATTTTGTCACATCCTTTGCTACTTTGCCACTTTTGTGTTTCATTTGATGGATGTGAGTGTATTCGTGTGTATATAAGTGGGGAACTCCTGATTTTTGAATGTGTATTGGTCTAAATGGACATAGGACAAAATCAGGCGGGTATTGTTTTCCGTAAAGTTTGGACAGGGTTCTGGTTTTTAGCTAATATAGAAGGATCAGATACAATCGCAGTCTTAAGCATTTAGATGGAAGTTTTCCAGCGTCCAAGATGAAGGTGCTAAAAATGCATTCAGAATATGAGTTATGTTGCAAAGGGATTTCCATTTTTAGTGAAATAGGTCTGAAAAAGTATCTTTTCTTTTGTGAGTTGGGGAGTGAATGCATTAAATCCTCAATTCATGGATCATCTCTTAATTCCTTTGGACTGAGCCACTGGTAGTGTAGGCAGTCTGAAGGAAGTCTTGAATACCACATGAGAACTTGCTTGACAGGCTACAAGGTAATCTTTTCTCAGAAAGGTTTTGGATATTACTTCGTTCTAAAAATCCATTTTCTTTTTCTCTAGAGCCTGTAGAAGATGGTCACTCCTCTTCAGATGTGCCAGCTGTGAACATTAATGGTGTTAAGCACTTACGGGAGGAAAAGAGGAAAGGAACAATGGTACCTGCACTTGGAGCATACAAGAAAGCTAGAGCTTAGGAATGTTCTTTGTTTAGGATCACATTAAGTTCTTACTGATTTTTCTAAAAATTATTTGCTGCTTTATCTTTTAATCACTTTAAGGAAATTTTTATAAACAAGCAAGGCTGGAATATATTGCCCATACTGTACACCTTCTGTTTTTAAAGAGGCCTTTTGAATCTTACGTTAAATCAATGAGGGCAGTATCGCAGGCGTAGCAAATGGAAATGCTGTGGTGAATTCATACTGGTGGGGGGAACAAACAAGCAAACAAAACCCAGAAAACAGTGGATTGTGCATTTCTGGGTTCCAGCTAATAAAATCTCTGAGGAACAATGTTGGTTTCACTTTGTCTGTTTTTTTGCAATGGCTTGTATCACTTTAATTGCAATTACAGCAATTGTGAGTGTCAGTGCAAACAATTGAATCAGTCATGGGCATCTGCCTGCAGTTGTGTACTAATCTTCACCAATGTGTCACTGTAAAACCCCACTTGAGTAGGAAGCAGATGCCATAAAGCATGTTTGTGGGACTGTCTGAGTGAATTGATTGTTTTGTATCTAATAGCATCTTTCCCACATCCTGACCGGAATATAATCAAGATTGCTACATACTGGTCACATAATTCTTTGGCCTGTAAATGTGATCTCAGTATTAACAGACCCCAAGTTTAAATTCCCAACACTTTCAGACTAAAGAAAAAAGAGATATATATCTATCTATCTTTACAGCTGTCTGCCCTAGAATATGTAAACATAAAAAATACTTCAGGCAAATGCATATATTGGAGATGGTAACTTTTAATTTCACCTACAGCTTCTGCAATAATCTATTTGGATTTTCTATCTGCTTCATCTGAAGGGAATCTTTGAAGTGCAGATAGTTGTTTTTTTTTTTTTCTTTTTCCTCTTTATACTTTTCAGCCTTCCCACAGCTATTCTTATCATGGAGAAAAGCTTCATGAACTACTTGCTGAGCCTGCTAGTATTAAAGATTCTCAAGGTATGTTGTGTATCACTTCCCCCTTAAAGAAGGTAACTGTGCATGTAGTCTGAGGAAACACTGTATACACTCTAGTTAAAAACAAGACAGAAATGTAAAAAAAGCATGATTTTTTTTTAATGTGAGTAGTGTACCTCTTCACTGTCACAAAAATTGTAACTATGCTGTCTCATTATTTAATAAGTGATATTATATAGCAATAAACATTTAGGTTGAATAAAATGAATACTGAATTAGATCTAACAAAAAAAATCCAGCTTCAAAATCAATCACCTTTTTGGTGTCTTATCTGTAAATACATAAAGGCAATATATGTAACAAAGTAATGTTTGTGGAAATGTTTATGATCAGGACAAAAAAGTGCACAGGCTCTTAGAGTATTTTGACCTGCTATCTTAACTCTTGCCTAATTAATAATCTAAAGGTTGATGCACGGACCTAGGAAATCCCTGAAACTTCTCTGCAAGTGACTCTTGGGATTGGAATTTTGTTTATATTTTTAAATGATTCTTAGGTGCAATAATTTCTCTATAGCAGCATCCATTCTTTAATTCTGTACTGGAATGTATGACTGCAATATAATATGGAAGCATCAGTATTTTCCTTATTGAAAAGCATAAGGGTTGATTCGATCTACCAAAAATTTTCTGATTATTATTATGCTCTTATATTTCTAAAATAAAACACCCATCTAAAGTACAAGATACACTTTTTTTTTCTTTTGAACACAGGTATTCTGCTGTGAATTACTGAAATAATAGACCTTAACAGTAAAACTAAGAAAACAGAGAAACCATTTTCTTCCTGCAAATGAGCCAGGTAAAGACACAAAGGACACCACTTAAAAATAAGCTCCAGTTAGAAAACCTTTAGTTAGAAGCTCATAAAGCTAAAATTAAATGCTTTGAGTCATATTTATGGTGAGAATAAAACAGTGTTAGCTTCTTTCTGATAAACCTTTACAGAAATGTATTTCCTATTAATATGTTATCTTGCATAAGATTGTACTCCTGCAGCTTCCTAGAAAATTTGCTATTTGCCTTAAAAATAGACCAGTATCCAACAAATGTTTTAATGGCATACTTATGAATGCAGATTTAACATTTCTCTGAGAAAGAAGTGGATCTCTTTTATATGTCAAAATTTCATTCAAGAACTGTAACAGTCTACAAGTGTGAACAGAAACTGTGTCTAGGGTGCTGCGATTCAAGTGGCAAAAATCCCCAGCCAAGGCCAGAAACCTCAGCTCTTGATTCAGTGTCAGAGATGAACTTCAGTAATACTTTTCAGATCCTGTGTTTGTCTTGTTTGTCTATTACACCCTTTGCTCCATGCAGTGGATTTAATAATCATAATTATACTCTGTGATAACTCCTAGGCTTATGATGAAGCTATCTGTGTGTGGTAACCCTTAAACTTTACATAGTCATTTGTCAAAAGCAAAATCTTGTTATTAGCAAGGAATGAAAATTCCACCTATTTGTTTCTACCTATTTGTTTTAGTTACTGTAAGCAGCTGAGTGTCTTTCATTAGTTAAAGTATGTTAGACATTCCAGGGGGAGCTTAATTCTTTTAAATATCCTAATTTTTCTCCTTCAGATCATCCCTGAAAAGATCAAATACAGTCTTCCTTTTATCCAGTAATCTTCTGCTTGGTAAAGGTTTGCAGACGAAGCAGCGGTACAGTGCCCTTACTACTGCAAACACATGTATTCTGTTGCTGGGACTAGCTGCAGGCTCGTCTCGTGACTTCTGTAACAACTCCAGTCACCCATGATGTCCACATACCCTTTCATATCTACATCCAATTACAGATTGTTAGATCTAAGCACATACTATGAAGATCATCTGCAGACCCCTAATTGGCATTTGATACACTGTACCCATTGGAATAGCATGGTAGAAGCTGGATAGACCTAGTTTTGCATTTCTTGGTGCAGAAAGGGCCATGATATTTTTTAGTATGAGCTTATTGTACCATAAAGATGACACTTCAGTTTCTGTTAGAAAACAGAAGTGCCTCCCATTCTTTTCCAGCCTCTGTCTAATAATGCAAGTGTTCAGGCTACAGCTTTCCTACAGTCCTGCAAAATAACCAACAGGTGAAATGCTGTGCCAGGAAAGCATGCAAGCTCCTGAGACAGCCTGCTAGTGCTTGAGTGTCAGAGAGGCTGCTCCAGGTCTGTGACCATCCTGTCATGCAATTTCTTCAGTGACTATAGAACAGCATAAAAGCATCATCAGTAATGTGGGACTCATAGCTGCTGCACAAATGTTGGATTTGTTTCCAGTGCTGAATCTTAAGTTACAGTGATACTCTGGGAATCAATGCTGATGCTGGAAACTCTTGCTGCCTCTCCACCGAGAAGACGCTATGAATGCCTCCTGTAAAAGTCAAGCATTACATCAATTCTACAGCTTTCTTCACTTGAAAGACAACACCCAGCTTCCACTTTGTTTCTTTTTCCTAATGATCTAGCTAATACTGCCAGAGGATAGGGACTACTTGGTCTATGTCAGCACTTCTGTAACGCTGCAGAAAGCAGCGATTTGCACAGCTAACGTGTCCAAGTTCCCATCTGATTTGAGTTACAGCTTTCCTTTCCTGAATGCAACCCCTTTCTTTTTTACTGATGTCTGAAAACATTAAGTTTCTGTTTGGAGGTTCTCTTACAAAACTTTTGTGATGGAAGGCCATTCTTAATTATTTAAAAAATCAGCATGTGCTTGCTCTCATTGTATGTTGTCTTGATAAACTGTTAACATCTGTCAAGGCTGGGAGGCCCACTGACAGATTGACTGTGTCTGATCAGTACTTGCAGACTTCAGCAAGATTTCAGTATCTGCTTATTCTTCGGAAATTGATAAATAACTCCAGTTCTGTAAATCTTAACTTAGAATTGCTATACTAGGGCATGTCTCAGTTGTCTCATAAAAGGATTTTGGTGTTCAGCAATGAGTGATAATGAAATCTGTCATCTGGAACTAAACCCTTTTATCCTCCTCAAATCAGAGTTTCTTTGTTTGCAGACTTCTGAATGGTGTGATCTACAGGGATTCTCCCAAAAAAAGATTGTAATCTGTTTGAACGATTCCTCTATTTTTAAGGTGCTTTCAAGCAGTGAAATGTCTAAGGAGGGAAAGGGATCCCACAAGACTAAAAGGAGACAAAGTCCACTTACATACAAGACATTAATAGATCCATAAAGCTATTAAATTTTGCCATACATGTAATCCCCTTCTCTAAGTAACCTATGTTACAGCCCTGTAAGAAATAAAATGTCTTAGTTTCCAGCATCTCAATTTTTTAGGTCACTGAGATAAACCTGAAGTAATTGTATGATGGGTGAAAACAAGAACTTACAAAGAACTGATCAAAGGCACACAGCATGTGTCATAGGCATTGCTGATACATTTGTGTCCCTTCCAAGTGGGCACTAGTGGCAGTATAATCACCTTCTAGACTAGTCTTTCCATGATTCTTTAACAATGTTTTATTATACTGTGGTGCTTGACTGCACAGTTGTAGCACTGCTTTCATTTCAGTGATGCTTTTCTAAAAAGCTACTAGCGTAGAAAATGTATACATTATGTAAAATACTCTGGTGAACCATACAAATGAATCTGTGGGACTCAAATGTTGCCATTTTAGTCCATGAGTCAGAATGAAATCTGGTACTACCAGATTTATTATTTGTGCAAAGTGTCTACCTGAAAATTACTTTAGAAACTTCATTATACATACATTTGTTTACCTGTGATCAGGTGAATGGGAAGAGGCAGAAGCCTGTATCTCAGAAGTGTAGGTGAGACACGTACGTTGAATTACAGCAACACAATAGAGTCTAGAGTAAACCACCCAAAACAGCACCACTTAATATGGCTCTATTTGAAAGAGCGGATACAAATGTCATGGTCAAAGGATTTGGTACTTGATGTATGATGACTTTTGGTATGTTGATGGCTGACCAAAACTGCCACTGAGGTAACAGAAGGATGTAACAAAGGGGGACCTCAACTCCTCTCAGGCTCCAGGGGCAGGGAAGAGGCAGTGCTCATTCCCCCTCGCCCAGCCCTGCCACAGCTCGCCTGTTCGGGCACGCTCAGCTGGTGCATATCTTGTGCACTCCCACTGGTATTTTAAGCTCCACACCAGCACCTCCCTCCCACTCTGGGATGCTGCACATCAGAGGGAGATGTCAGCTAAATCCATGGGAAGGTGCCAACCAACAACATCCTGCAGCTTTACTTTGCAGCCTCCTCCATACACAGCCACTGCCAGGATTCAGCAACATGCGACCTGATACGTGGCACGTTGCACAAGACAGGAAAAGGCAGAGAGATCATCCTCTGTCTTGCAGCAGTGATAACTACTACACTAAGTAACCACTGTCTCAAGCCAACATATTCCTTCACACCTTCTCAGCTTCAGAGTGGTGGCCAGGGGACATGTTACCTGACCGGAACTGCTTAATGGTGTATGCAGCATTTCTGAGTGCAGAGGAGCCCTGTTAATTACAAGTTTATGTGCACAATAAATGTGTTTCTTCTGTAGTGCCACCTCTGTAGATGCTCTTAGGCTCTTGTCCTTAGTGTTCAACAGCCACAGACCCTCGCTTTAAGAGCTTGCAAGTGAAATTAAATAAGATGCTACACAGTGAAAAGTGGTAAGAAAGGGGCAAGAGAATGACAGTGATGTTTATGGTTATTTCTACACCTTGATTTCCAATTATTTAACATTAAAGGATTAATTATTAGTGTAGAAGGGGAATGATGGTCCTGGCAATTCAGTAGCAATGGCCACTTGTAGCAAAGAAAAAGGAATCTTAATGGCAATCTTTTGTGGAGAGATAAGGAGTTATCACAACTGGAACAGAGTTGTAAATTAATCCTGTCATATGCAAGAAGCTGCTTCACCGGGGAGATTCTCTGAAGGTGATGCCTGTGTGCAAATAATTACACTCACACCTTTCAGAGTGAGTGACTTCCTGGATGTTTTGCTGTGGATCTTTATGACTGGCACACAGTAAAGGTGTGATTTTGATGCATCCAATTCTTTCTGGGGCACATCTGAATTTCTGATTACCACTGAAAGGTCAGTTTTGGGTGACACAATTCCCAGCAGCCTTGAGGTAAGACGTCCAGCAGAGATCTCTGCTGAATCCCATAGAGCCCCAGGGCTTCAGGACAAAGATGACTGCCTGTTATCCCTGCTGGCTGACAAGAGTGTGATGTGAAATAAATCAGTTTATTTACTTGGACCACTTTGACCGAGCTCTCTGCCCACAGCTGTGTCACCATTCACCACTGTTGTTTGGAAACTTGCACATTTAAGGATATAAAAGCCAGAAATATGAGATGCGGCTGAAAGTTACCGTGCTACTTCAGTGCAAAGTCACACTCTGATTCTCTATCTTCAATGACCTGAACCAGCAAATACTTAGGGAATTTCAATAGATGGTCAAAGCATTAGTAATTACTTCCTTTACAAGGGTTTTATGGGACAGGACACATAATTCTGCTAACCCAAAAAAATCCCAGATGGTTGATGAATGTGAAAAAAAGTTGGTGAAAGTTTTGTAATGGCATTGCAATCAATTGCAACGTTACTAAAGCACACAGTGCACAGCAGATAATACTGAATATTGCTTGGGTGAAATGTCCAGAAAAAAAGCTGATGATTTCAAGTGTCATCTTTTGGGGTCTAACCTGAACCTTTATGGTAGAGTAAAAGATGGCTGGAATTGATGAAAGTCAGTTCTTACAGAGTCAGGCACCTGGGAAGTGAGGGATTCAAAACTACTGGTCATGTCAAAATCTGTTCACCGGCTGTTTAATTTGTGTTTCAAAATAAACCAAAACAACACTAAAAAAGAGGAGAATGGAGAAATGGTTGTGAGGAGACTAAATAAAAAAAGTAACCAAACTTTCCTGAAACTTGGTAAAAATGCTACAGAGATGGTTTATCCAGTTGATTGCAAAACAGGACTCAGTGGATTCCAGTTCTCAGACACACATCTCCAACTGTCATCTCAGAAGCACTGTTGTGGCTCCTAAGCTTCCTAGTGGAATGTCATGGCATAGTAAAAGCTCTGCCACGAGTGCAGAAGTACCTCCTCATTGTTTGCAATATGCTTTTTGTAATGGTTTTCAGGGCTCCTACAGAGCTGAAGCCCCTCCGTAACATTGAGCTCTTGATGCAGAGGCTGACAGATTACTCAGAAAATACCCCCATGATGGCTCACGCACCATCTCTGCAGCACAAGGTTTGTTTTTCACACCTTTTATTTTATTTTTTTTACAACTTCTGATGTGTGTACCCAAAGATCCAGCCTGCAAGTGTGCAAACCCCCGAGGTCTCCTTATTCTAGACTGGTTATTAAAAGAATTGACATGTTTAACAATTAAATAAAAATTTTGAAGTAGGAAACCAAAAAATTAAACTGTTATTTGCTGATATCTATTGTGCTGTTGTAGTCAAAGAAAGCTTGACTTGAAAAATTCTCCTAAAAAGGAAAAAGGGTATGTATATATTTGTAAAATGTAATTTCCACAGTTAACTTCTGGAATGAACAAGATGTTAAATCAGGACAAGGAAAATGGTGGGGAGTGATATTGCACACTAAATTGGTTTGTAACCTCTGCAGTGTTCAGGGATGATGAACTGTCTGTTTAGATAGAGCAGGGGAGATACAAACCCCTCTCCTGATAAATCAATAATTTTGAATTTAGTCAAAATTTGTCCACATGATGGTGGCATTTTCCAATAAAATGTGAATTCTTAGCATCACATGAAGATATTATCCTTATTTTAATTTCTAGAATGTCTTCATGAATTTGACTACTGAGTAGTAAACCCCAAATCTTTCTAAAAGATCTTGATTGGAAAAACATCCCACTGCATCTTATTCCTCTATAAATCGCTTGATGTTATTTAGGCAATAATCCCAAAAGGCTTCCTATTTCTGAGGAAGCATTAGGCCATCTCTCGAGGTGTTTGTTACTGCAAAACAAGTTACTATCAAGCTATTATTATGCCCACATGTGACGGATAGTGGGCTGCTATATTGACAAATGAGTTTGAACCAACTAAAGTAAACAAGAAATTGCCCCATCAGTGTTTGCTACGAACATATGGAATGCTGATTGCCCAGGGTGGGAGAAAATCCACTTGCACAGGGTTTTTTCTGTTTACCAGGCCCAAGAATACAGGTACTTTACAGGACATGTCAGACTCCGGTTCTTTGCTTAAAAAATTTCCATCCTAATTTTAGGTGAGCAATAATGAGCAAGAACAGCAAATCAGTAGGGAAACGATGAGGAAAGTAAAAACAGTAAGACAAGAAACGGTGAGCTCCATGTCCAGGCTTAATTAGGACATGGAATTTATTTTAAGTTTAGAATTGTCAGATAAAAGGTGTTGTAGTACAAGGAATAGCTCTTTGGGTTGTCCCATGCTGTTCCACCATCTTACTTGTGGAATAAGGTATTGGCAGGAAAGTATTGGGACCTTTTTCCAAAGGAGTGTGGGTATATTGGTGGGTAATAATGATAACACCTCCCAGTTGTTTTTCACAACATTTTTTCAAAGAAGAACCTCCTTAAAATATAATCTTCCTCTTGTTACCACAGCATTCATGATCTTCCATATCCTCCCATGCAAACAGCACACCCTTTTATGTCCTCCCACAAGCTTACCCTTCATCTTTGCTTCCTCCCAGGCCAGTTCTATGTCTCTTAGAATCACCCCTGGCATTATGTCTCCTTTTGTGCTGTCCTCTTTGTTTGACACTATCGGCTGATTAATATTTCCTTCCCCCATTCCAAGAAAACTCTGCCTGCTGTACAAAGTGCTCAAGCCACCATGTTCCATGTTCCAGTCTGAGGCTCCTCTGGGTTTCAGGAGTGTCAGTACAGACAGCTCTCAACATCTAGTGTGATGAGTCCATGCTGGAGGGTAGCATAGTCCTTTTCATTGTGTTTGTGCCCCTGGACTGCAAACACATGGGAGACATACCTGCTGCTTGCTTAACAGAGCCATTTATCACACTGTGATCCCTTAAAAGCCAAGCACAGAACTGCTGCAGCCACGTACTTGCAGCTGAGAACAGTAGGATATAACCAATACCTTGTTCAACCATCAATAGAAATCAAGGACTAATTACTATTCCTTCTAATACAAGTAAATTTCTCCCTCTATCCAATTTCAGAACCAATTCTATTATTTTAGTGCTTCAATCACCTTTCGTACCTTCACAGAGGAAGAACAATTAACACGTAGCTTATCCCTTGAGTAGCGCTATCTGTCCAGTTCCACTCTCAGGCACCTCTACTTTTCTACCTTTCAAAGCCTTCAGCCTACTCCCTAAGACCCAGCCTAGCGAAGGGAGGTAGCAGGACATCAGCTTCCTACTTTTATAACTGGGGGTATGCAGGTGAGAAACAGAACTTAAGTAATTACATATATAAATTAATTGTACATTTGCCCACTGCTCTCTAACAGGTAAGTTACTAAAAAAAAGCTTGTTTTTCATATCAGTGATCTAAAGGAATTTATACATTGATTAGGAGGATCCCTTTAAGACAATAAAATACACTCCAGCCACCCCTTACCTACCCCTTAAGAAGAAACACAAGAAACCTGTACTCTCTTTTATTCTTTCCTGGAAAGAAAAAAAAAATTAAAAAAAAAAAATCCAAACAAAACCCTGCACCAAAACTAAAAAAACTTACACATTCAATCAGTTGAATGACCAACACTTACTAAAAAAAAAAACATAGTCCAAAGCAGAAGTTATTCATCCTGCCTAAACACCATACAGGGTCCTGTTCCTCCATCCCTTCTGGCTGCCCCACGCAATTCCCCACTTGGGGCTCAGAGTCCTTCATCAGAAGCCATCAGCCATGTGTGTCTGAACCTGGATCAGCACACTGATGGGATTATGTAGCTCACCAGTGCAGTAGTGGGTTCTGACTGGTTTGGATGGAAAGGGCTTTTGTACCCAGTTAGTATGGATGGTTGGGCTATTAGATAGCCGACTGGTATTGTGGTGCTGTGAGTGTGGGTTTGTGTTTGTCGGGGCAGGTGAGAGTTGACGGTATAGTGAGTGAGGGATTACACATAAAACACAGCTCATGGATCATGCAGTGTGCTGTGTACAGCACCGCAGGAGTGGGAGACCTAGGACACCATCACAAACCAAATCACAGAGTCACAGAATTATTGAGGCTGGAAAAGACCTCTGAGATCATTGAGTCCAGCCTATCACCTAACACCACGACATCAGCTAAATCATGCCACTAAGTGCAGCATCCAATCTTTTCTTAAACACCTCCAGGGATGGAGACTCCATCACCTCCCTGGGCAGTCCATTCCAGTGTCTAATCAACCCTTTCCATGAGGAAGGGCTTCCTAAGATCCAACCTGAATCTCCCCTGGAGCAGCTTCAGGCCATGCCCTCTCCTCCTGTCACTAGTTGCCTTAGAGAAGAGCCCGGCCCCCGCTTGACTACAGCTTCCTTTCAGGTAGTTGTAGAGAGCGATGAGGTCCCCCCTGAGTCTCTGCTTCTCCAGGCTGAACAACCCCAGCTCCCTCAGCCTCCCCTCATAAGACTTTCCCTCCAGTCCCTTCACCAGCCTCATTGCTCCCCTCTTAACCCGCTTCAGCACCTCAAGATCCTTCTTGAAGCAAGGGGCCCAGAACTGCACACAGTACTCGAGGTGAGGCCTCACCAGTGCCGAGTATAGGGACACAATCAATTCCTTCCTTCTGCTGGCCACTCTATTCCTGATACAAGCCAAGATGCCATTGGCCTTGCATGCCACCTGGGCACATTGCTGGCTCATGTTCAGCCGGTTATCAGCCAGCATTCCCGGGTCCCTCTCTGCCGGGACACTCTCCAGCCACTCATCCCCCAGTCTCTAGCGCTGCAGGGGGTTACTGTGACCAAAGCGCAGGACCCTGTGCTTGGCCTTGTTGAATCTCATACCATTGGCCGCAGCCCATTGACCCAGCCTGTCCAGGTCCCTCTGCAGCTGCTTCT
>JANHGN010020512.1:13135-23721 GCA_024605025.1 Megaceryle maxima | reverse complement strand
ATGCCTGGCTTGGTCAGTGGATGCTGCCTGTTGGCACAAGGTGGCAGCCCAGCCCAGCGTATTTTCAGCCGGGCTGTGACCAGCACTTTTGGGGGGGGGGCGGAGCTGGGCCCTGCCATGACCTGACAGTGTGGCCCCCTTCTCCATAGACTTGGGGTGCACATTCTCCTCAGGATGCTACCTTGTCCATGCCGTAGGTCAGCATTATGGGAGAGACAAGCCCTGCTGCAAGAGTCAGACCCACTGAGCATGGGGAGCAGTGGGGTGACACCACCTTAAGTCAATTTGCCGAACTGCTCATGGTGGCACAAATCAGTGGCACACCTTGCAGA
This sequence comes from Megaceryle maxima, assembly GCA_024605025.1. Classification (NCBI taxonomy): domain Eukaryota; kingdom Metazoa; phylum Chordata; class Aves; order Coraciiformes; family Cerylidae; genus Megaceryle; species Megaceryle maxima. The sequence goes on along the minus strand of JANHGN010020512.1, from coordinate 23,389 downwards.
TTATGTCCCCTGCAAGTGTGCACCCAGCAGGTCAGCGCAGAGCCCAGGCAAGCATCTGTCTTGTACCAGATCTAACACATCCCCAGAGAAGGGCTGTTTAGGTGGCTGGGCAGCAGCCCAGGGGTTGCACCCAATCACTCACTCTCTGGAGGAAGGAGGGCCCCTGGGCACTGAGCTCTCTCTGCTCAGATGCATGGCACTGAAGTCCCACCACGGCATGGTGCATCCCTGCACACATGCACCCCTGGGTTGCATCTCAGTTGTCCTGGCTTTGCTACACCTACCCTCTGTGATGAGAAGATGTGGGGACAAGTGACATACTGGTGAGCTCAAGTCTTGCAGTTCCTGGGTTAGAGAGGGCTTGGGGTGAGGCTACACAAGGAATATGGTTGCTATCAGGACCACCTCTCTGAGCAAGAAGGGGCAATGTAGGTATGGCAGAAATGAACCAGCACACTGGTAGGGAATCATAAAGTCATAGAATCATTTAGTTTGGAAAAGAGATTTAAGATCATCAAGTCCAACTGTTAAACCAACATTGCCACTGCCAAGTCCACAAAATGATGAGCTCTTCTCTGCCCTTGTGGGGACCAGAGACACCCTAGGATGTGTGATAAACAGCCCAAGGTGAGGGTGTTAGGATGCATTCAATGCATCCACAGACTTCTCATCCTGGTGTTGCTGCGCACGTCAAGCAAAGGGATGGAGAGAGGTGCTTTTACAAAGTCATGATGCTATTGGGACTTTAGCATTTTGGCATCAGGTATCAATTCTTGAGGTTCACTGTATTTCTGTGTCCTGTTGTTTCCCTCTGCCTGTTGCAGGTTGGAGGCTGATTTGTGCCTGAGATTACCTATGGATGTGTTCAATGAGACAGGCATGTGGAGGCACACCAGGGTCCCATTCCTGTCATTTTTTTCTTTCCCTCCATTCATCTGTGTGTGTTGTGTGGGTGCATTTTTGTAAGAAGAACAGCTGCCAAGCTCTTGACATGGGATAAATCAGTGGATCTTCCTAATGGTGCCTAGCTCAGGCTTAGGGTTACCCACGTCCCACAGGCAGCCAAAGCTGCTGTATGTGCCTGAGTTGCTGGACTGTCTCCATCTTAATGTGCACCCTTTCTGACCTTCCATTTGCTCATCTGTAATGGGGATGTGTGAGAATGCTGCTGATGTGGTAGGCCCTGTTAGAAGTCTGTGTCAGCTAGCATTTCCTTTGTCTTTACAGTAGAATTTCATGCCAGAACAGTTTACTCCTTTGTCCCCATAATATGAGCCTCAGCTACCAAGGCTGGGAGCCAGGAACCCCCAGCCTTTCCTGTCATTTTAAGACTCTGCTTTCATGGCACTGCATCTCTGTTTTAAAACCATTTTTGGGGGGATAGTGGCTGCTCCCAGTTTTCCTGTAGAAAATTCTGTCACAAAGATGCCTCGCTAAACAGTTTATCTTTCCCACTGTGCATCTCAAGAATGTCTGCATCTGTAGATATGAGAAAACAAGGTCAGCAGCAGCCCACTGTGCAGAGGGGTAAATCTGAAGGAGGGGCTGTGTGAGCTGCCAGACTTATAAGGCAGGGCTGGGCAGCCCAAGCAAGCTGCTGTGCTGCCAGTGTGTCTGTCAGCATCCAGAAAAACTCCTCTGAGCATCTACTGCACACAAAAGCTCTTTGTGCTCAGATGCGCAAACACACCCAGGACAACAGCATGGGCATCTCTGTGCTCAGGGGGTAGCGGGCAGCAGAAAGAACAAACTATCCAGCCCTGAATCACAGCTGCTCATGGCCTGCCACTTCTGATTGCATTGGTCCATCCCTGAGGTCTCAGCATGCTGCTTGCAGCCAGAATGGGAACTGCCAGCCCTGGCGGTACCACTAGTTTGCTGGCCAGAGAAATGCCCACTCTGTCTGTTTTTTTTCTGTCTTAGATTCTCCCACTCAGAGGGACATTTGGGAGCAAACAGCTCTTGGTCCCTTTAGCATTCAGTGCCTGGCTCTGGCCCTTATGCCTGCCCTTCATTTCAGTGAACACACTCGATCCCTCAGCAGGCTCTTGGGAGGACTGAGAATTAAATGATGCAAAAATCCCTGCCAGCTGTCTGCGTGGGGCTCCCCGGATGAGTCTCACTGGCTCAGCAAGTGTGCAAGCAAATGAGGTCATGTCCACAGGAGAGGCAGGAGCCTTGTCTCCCAGCTTGTAGCGCTATGGCTGCCCCTGTCCCTGAGAAGCACCTGCTGGGGTGCAGATCCCTGGTGCTGTGGTAGAGAGGCACAAGGATTGAGCAAAGCTCTCTCACCTGTGGGCTTTGCACTACACTGGTGGAGGATGCTGCAGAAACACCAGCAGTGAAAGCAATGGATGGAAACGTTTTTTTGGCTCTCTTCAGCAAGTTCTAGTCCACAGCACCTGCTTCTGTGCCTTTCATGCTGAGATCTACACACAAAAAAAAAAAGCCCCACTAGCAAAGCTGGTTTGATTTAAGTTCAGAGGGTAAAAGAATACACCACAGATGTGACCCAGTGCTGATAAATGCCACCTGCTTATGCACCTTGTGCCACCATATCGATTCTGTGGAGGCAAAAGAGCACAAGCAGTTTAGCTTTCATCAGCAAAGCTCTCTGTTGTGAAAACCCAGTGGCCATGTCAGGAAGAGATCGCAGCTATCTTGTTCTAGCTGCCAGTGGCTGTAATGTGGAGGAAAATACTTAGCTACTTTTGGGGTACCCACTCCCAGGCTGTGCTAGCTGAATGTACTCCACAGGGATGAGCTACTTCCAGAAGCTGTCTTCTTGCCCTGACAGGGCTGGTTCTGGAGTTTCATCTCATGGGCCACAGCTGGGACACACACAGAGGGGAGCATAGTGGGGTGTGTAGCTTTCATAGAAATGCTGCTCTGCAGTCGCACATCCACTTTGCTGCCAAATGGGTGAGGGAAGGAAAGAGGATAATGTTTATGAATTAAAGTTGCAGAGCCCTTTCCTCCTCCATTACTAATCCCTATTCAGATTTAATCAGATGGAGATTGTATTTCAGTCCTTGCAGTCTGAGTTACTGCAGCAATAACCTGCTCCAGAGGGGCTGTACTTCAGTGGCTGTTGTGCAGGCTCACAATGAAAAGACAAACACATCTCTGAGAGGTTGCGATCTGAAACACAGCAGCGGGGAGAGACAATGCCAAGGGGCACTGGTGAAAAACAGGCAATGCTGCATGGATATGAGCATGCTAGCTGAACTAACCAGTCAGCTCCCATTTTGAGAACATTGCAAGATGAGTGTGGAGGGATGCTGAAAACCTCAGAAAAAGAGACAGTGAACTGGGAGAGCTAAATGACAAATGCAGGAAGTTCAGAAGGTTTTTCTTTAGGACGGTGTCAGCGAGATGGGTCCAACATTTGTCTAGGAAAAGATCTTTTGCCACACAGTTCAGAACAGCTCTGACAGGAGCTTTGATGAAACACCTTTCTGCAAGGGAGTGGAGAAAGATCAGAGGTGCTCTGCTGAAAGGCTCTGCAAGACCTTGGTGTGGAGAGGGACCTGGTTTGAAGATGACGTACTGGTTATGGCCTGAAAAACTATTGTCATAATGATTTTGTATTCCAAGATTGAAGGACTTGATGAATGTGAAAAGCTTTGCACTAGAAAATTTGAACTGGAAAGTACGGGATGCATCTGTGAAGAGAAAATTGTGGCAGATTGAGGTTCATTTTGCATAAAGCAAGCTAGGTCTGGGACAGAGAGGCAGATGTGGGAAGAGAGGCAGATGTGTGACAGAGAGGCAGATCTGTGAGTCCCCAGCTCCCCCAGCTGTGTAAGCAGATGCCTATATTCAGACACAAAGCATTAGATTAATTTCATCTGATGTTTTCCTTCCTCTGAGCTAAGGTCACCATGCTCCCTTTGCAGTCAGTGGAGAAAAACAGGTACTTTTGGGGCATCTAACCTACTGCGAATATGATAATAAAGAGGGATACAGTGGGAAGAGCTCAGAGGCATACACCCACACTGTGGACACTTGCATTTGACCAGATAAACCCTGACCCAGAAGGACTGTCACAGAAAGCCCAGGGGGATTTCTGCCCTAAAGGCCACTGAGGAAAAGACCAGCAAGGAAATAGGACACCAAATCTGAAGGGAAAGGGGGTCTCCAGGAGAAAAATTTGGCCAATGACCCAGTGGTGACAAATCAGGGAGGACAAAGCATCTGTTCACCCTCCAACACTGTAGTGGGACAGCAGCAGGACCAAGAGGGGTCCTTGGGAGCTTTTCAGGGGAGTAGAGCAGTTGTACAGGTTTGCACAAACTCAATGTCAGCAGAAAGCAGCTCTTTTTGCTTTTGCTTCGTGGTCAAGCCTCTGGTCACATCCCACCTCCAGGAAAGAAGCTAAAGTTGCCTGTGTGACCATAGGAACACACAAAAGTGTGGAAATGGTGAGGCTGAGAGCATTCAGTGTCGATGGCCTCAGAGGAAAGCTCATAGATGACTTCTGAGAAGCTCCTGCATGCAAAGGAAAAGTTTCTTTGTCTCAGTTTGCTTCTGTGAGAGAGCTGCTGTCTCCCAGCTGTGCTCCCTGCTTGGCTCTTGGCTGAAGGCTCTGGCACACATTGCAACCCCCTTTTCCCTGCTGTTCAAAAGGGCTCCTGGTGTGGCTAATGGTCCAACACAAACCTAAAGCACTAGAAAAGCTCTGCTTTTCCTTTCAGAAAGCTGAGATGTAAAAGTGCCAGCTCCTCCATGCCCACATGCAGATATAATTAGTACTAAAACTTAGTACGTAAGGGTCATTCATACTGCCCTCACAGCATCCTGCAGTTAGAGATTTTGGTCTGTTGAAACACACTATGTCAGTGCTAAATTGGTGAGGCCACAGGGTGAAACTTTCCCTAAATAACACCAAAATGTGGCAGTTTTCTGGTAAATCCTCAGATTACAAGCAACCCCAAAGAAACACATCTGGTTTTGCCTACAAGGCTCCACAGTACTTCCAGCCTCTGTCCTAAAACTGCCAGATCCTGCAGGGAAACATGCACTTTACTGCTGCTGGATGCTGTCTTAGCAGATGTTTGCAGATGACAGCAGGACTTGGGCTCCTTGGTAGTTTCATGGGAGACCTCTAGAGAAACTTGTCTGCCTTATGGGAAGGTGGATTCAGATAAAGGTGCTTTTCTTCTAGATTTGTTGTTGTCTCTGTACAGGGTCCTGGTGCCAGAATATCTAGGTTTTTTTCGGTCAGGCTTGCCATGAATGCTGTAAGCTGTAGTCATCCTGAGCAACCGGGATTTTTCCTGTGGATGTGTCAGCCAAGGCTTGCCTTTAAGGAGCTTTTGAATGCAGAAGGCAGTATTGGTGTTACCAGATAGGAACAGGAGGTGATAGTTGGCTAGATGAGAGCTGTAGACTAGAGAGGAATTGCTGGGTGGGGAAAGAGGCAGACAATGGATAAAAGATCCTGTGATAGAAGCAAAAATCTCTTAACACAGTGTCTTTGTGAGCCATCAGCATTTTTGTACGTATACAAATATCCCACGGGAGATAAATGCCTAGCAATTAAGGATCAAAAGACAGGGAAAAAATATGGTAGCTGCCTAAAATTTCCTGCATTTTGGATGCTGACTTTTTCTAGATTTGTGCCGCTGCCAGTGCTCAAGATTTTTCCAAGCAGAATTTTCTATGTTAGTTCATGTAGCTCTGAACATGAAAGTGAACGGCATCTGGAAACAAACAACTTGTAACGAGTGCCATTAAGGATTTAAATCTGCAAACCACAAAAAGATCTCTAGCACATGTAAATGACTCTGCCAATCTGCTTCTTTCCTACCCACTAAGCATAACAATGACACTGGCTTCCTTTTCCCAGTTGGGGTTTTACTGCTTACACCTCAGGTCTATGAGCAAGCTAGCATCAGCATCTTCCCAAATGGCAGGATGACTCTGACTACCACAGGCAATATCCATGCCACAACACCCATCCTATAGGCAGGCCATGAATTCTGGGGCTATTCTCCAAGCTCTGTGAGCATTTAGTCTCCCACTTGCAAGGGAAACAGCCTTGCTAATGACTAGAAATCCTGAAAGCATCAAATAATGTAGAGTCAGGCTCTCAAGGGAAGAGGAATGGCATATGCAAGCAGTTACCTAATCATGGTCTAATTACCCAACTGGAATTTGTCCAGGATGCTGGGACTAAGAGCAATTCTATAAGTGAAGAGCTGTAGGGTCTCTGGTGAGTGCACACACTTGTGATCTTGGGTCTGTACACTCAGTGGAGAGAGTAAAGGGGCAGAAAGCATGGCCCCAAATCTCTCTGGGCTAAGCAAATGACATTACAGGTAAGTAGCTTCTTCATGGCTTCTTACTCGAGTAATCAGACAGCCAGCTCTGCCTCCTGTAAGGTCTTAGACACCACATTTATTAATTGTCAGGGACAGGTATAAGTCCAAATGCGTGGCCCCAACTTAAGTTTCTGCTGGGCATTCCTGTCATAATCCTATCAGATCATACTGATATGGAGGTCACTAAAGGCTGTGTTGTTTTAGTGCTCAGATGTGAGGAACTACACAAATGAGGACAGGGAATAGCATCTCAGCAGACCAGTAAAGTTCATTTCCCACAGGTGGGAGGCTAGACCCAAGCTGCTCTTCATCCTCTTCTACACCACCCTGCTTTCCACTGCCACACCTGACCTGATTTCAGTGGCATTACTCTGTTGCCTTTTTCTCCAAGAGTGTTTTGATTTTATGTCCCTTTTCTCAGAGAGAAACATCAGTTGCTTGCTTCAGACAAGACCTGCCAGCTGCACTGCCTGTAGCCATGCTTTTGTTGTAGGCTCAGAGAGATGCTTCAGCTAAGCCCTTTTCAGGCAGATAGGAAGAGATAAGAAAAAACACAAGCAGGGAGGAAAACAACATCCTTGAAGTAATGCAGGCACTGTTCCGGGTAGAGATGGGGACTGGAGGTGCTGGTGGGCCCTACCCCTTCCCTTTGGGTGGGTTTGGACAAGTGTCCCAGGTGAGGTGAGGGATGGCTGTTGTATCATGGTGTATTGCAAAGGGTACAGGGCATTATGGTGAGGCTCATGGCTGCCTGCCCCAGTGCCCCACAGAAGAAATCCCCACAGGGTTGGCAGTTATAATCTAATAACCAGGGACTTCTCACTCCTTGGCCTTCACAGCTTGATGCCAAGGTGAATCTCAGCTGTGTCAGGATCCTTGCAACCCCCTTATCACAGCCCTGATGTTTAAATAACCGTACCTATGCCAGGCTATTTCTCTCCAACCTCTGCTGGTTTTCCTAAGCCACTTTATATAACTGTCTGGGTTGGATAACCATTAGCCTAGAGCACAAGTTTATTGCCCTTTGTTGTTGTTTTATGATAGAAAAGAAAGTTTGAGGAGCAGTTGTGGTGTTTTGTTTTGTTTTGTTTTGTTTTGTTTTGTTTTAATCTTTAACTCTTAATATAGGGTCAGAGAGCTCGCAAACTGTGTATGTTCTGCTTGCAACATCAAATGATAATGCCCAGCCCAAAGCACAGAAGAGATCTGGGATTGTTAGCTATAGTTTTGAATCTTGCTTTTTTTATTTGATTTTTATCAATTTATTTCACTCAAAGATGCAGCAGTGTTGACAAATAGTCCCTAAATTATATTTATGCTGTTCAAACAGACGTTACTTAAGGCATTCCTGGGAAAGATTTCAAAGGGATCTGCTATTTTTATTATTCTTTCAAAACCTACCTGCTCTGATCTGTAACCAGGGATACAAGATGAAGTTCAGCAACAGACACATCTTGGTAGTAAAGAGTTACAGTCCATAAAACCAGCTGCATTCAGGCTATAATGGTACATCTTCTGACACTTATCTTCGTCTGCAGCTTGCTTTGTTATTCAGGAAATGGTGACCCACAGGTGCCAGGCAGGCTGTATTCTGGGCACAAGAAGAGAGTCCTTAATATTTAATTTTTGTTGTTTAAAGAAGGGGATTTTAGAGAAGATTGGGAAAAATGGTAATCCAGGCAGTGAGATGCTTCCTAACTACTAGTTATTGCTTCTGTTAAACTGCAACAATCAGCAGCAGAGTGCTGGACATTGCACAAGAATTTAATGAAATGGATAAGCTTCTTTTATCTTTGCATTTTAAAATATTTGAAAAAGGATTTTTCCAAATCCTTTGGGAAAATGGACTGAAAAGGGAAGTCAAAATGTGAACTAGAGAGTCTCCTGGGTGAACCAGAGAGGACAGTGTTGTGAAATGCTTGATTTCTGCACACCCCTCTGAGAAGGCCAGTGGAGAATGTTAGAATCATCTAGGTTGTAAAAGACCTTCAAGATCAAGTCCAACCATTAACCCTACTCTACATGTCCACTGCTAAACCATGCCCCTAAACACCACATCTACACGACTTTTAAACATGGCCAGGGATGATGTTTCAACCACTTCCCTGGGCAGCCTGTTCCAGGGCTTGACAACATTTTCACTGAAAAAATTCTTCCTAATGTTCAATGTAAACCTACCCTGGTGCAACTTGAGGCCATTTCCTCTTGTCCTATCACTTGTTACTTGGAAGGGGGAGAGTTCTCAATGGGGCTTTTATTCTGCTGTGAGAGCTCTGAAAGCTTGATGCTCAGGAGTGTGAGCCTGCCTGCCTGTGCCTGCCCACTTTCCTCCTAGTCCTGATATAGCAGGAAGGCACGGTACACACTGCTTGGACTCTGGCATCCATGGAACAACTTAGCTGGAAAGTTGAACAGCCTGTTGGAATAGGAAATGTTGGCCACTTCTAGAGAGTTGCTGGCTCTGCTAAACTGCGTGGGGTTGGCTGTTACCTGCAATGTACTATATTCCTCTAGAAAATAATTCTACGAGAGCATTATAAAAATCTTCTTAAAAAAAACCCATGCTGCTCATAAGTAGAGTTAAATACCCTCCCACATTCTTCATGAGTCTTACTGAAGCATTTTTTGTTTTCATGTAGAAGTCTCCCCCTTCTCTCCCTGCTGCTCTCAGAGAACAGATACACCATAACATGAAATCAGACCAGAGGGGAGAAGCTCTGTCCAGCTGCTCCACAGCAAAGCAAGAGGGATCCGGTATCCCCAAGGCATAACACAATTTCTCTTATGCCTGTGATGATCTTTGCTGGAAGGTGACTGACTTTTTGGGTTTTCACTGTGGTCTTGGGATGGTGAAGCAGGTCAGGCAGACAGAAGAGTCCTTTACATTCTCAAGTGCTTCATCCTCAGAGCCTCCTCACTTGGGCTATATTCACCAACAGCTTTGCTTTAAGAAATAGCTCCTCTTTTGTCTCTGGCAAATGTTCCTCTGAAATTAATACAAACTACAAAAGGAAGAGAAAAGCTATTCCCCTAGGCTTCTTTACTGAAGAATCACCTTCTGCACTCCTCAAATGTCTGTTAATGTGAACAGAACAAAAATAAAGACACAAATGTTAGGCAGGAAAGAAGCCTGGCTGGGGTGAGGGGTTTTTCACCTTGCCAGGTTAGAAGTTTGCCTCTTGGAAAAGCAAAATATCTGATTTCTTTTAAAAACAATAATTATTGCCCCCCTTTGTAACAGGGAAACCATGTAAACATGTATCTGCCTAAAGTGGAGTATGGAATGTCAGAACAGGTGTTACCTGTTCCTATTAAATCCGAAGATGGTCATGTCACAGAACTGCATGGACCTGTAGAGCTAATCTGAGGCATCAGTGGAAATACTGGCATGAGGAAATGCTGGCCTGATCCTGATGTGACCTGCTGTACACAATAAATGCCATCAATACTTGACAAGTGTTACCTCCAACAGAAAGAGCTACAAACCAGAAATCGTACAATCAGAGCCAGTCATCTCCAGACTACTCAGAAAAGATGCCTTTTCTTTATGCCTGGCAAAGCAAAATAAGGGAGAGGATGGAGCTGCTGGCTTTGCTGCTTGGACAGACGTAAGCCCCCATACTGCACATGTGTAGCCCTGGGTGTAGCCTGCAGTGCAATCCCACTGTGCTGCTCAAGGACAAAACACCCCAGTATGAACAAGAAATACCTTGTTTGGGATGCTTGGGATAATTGCACGAGAAATGGTTTCAGCTCTGTCAAACCCAGTATGAGAGGTTGGCCTTTCTGCAAAGCAGCTGTAATTGAAAGGTCAGTTCCCATAGAAGCTACCCTCTTATGCGGAGAGTTTTTCCCCTAAGATGAAAGGATGCTTCTCACCTTTCCACTCTTTTGAATGTGGATTTGTAATCTATAAGATGGCAGATCC
>JANHGN010020512.1:0-12192 GCA_024605025.1 Megaceryle maxima | reverse complement strand
TCATAATTGCTAATGTTTTTATAACCAGATCATCCCTTATCTTTAATACATCCTTCCTTAAAGAATTACCACAAACTCCATTTTGTGGATGGAGAATACAGGCACAAAGAGCAAACCCTACACAAAGTGCCAGTGCCATGCGGGGAGGAAAGATAAATAGCTGCAGAGGGTTCCTGAGCATGCCAAAAGGAAAGACTCAGTACAGGCACTTCAGTGGCATGGTGCCAGGATGAACTGGACAGTTAAAGAGTCTCTGATTTAAGGGGCAATTAAAATTAAACCACTGGTTAATGCCTCAAATTGCCAGACCACTGTCACTTCCAGATGTCACCAATCTTTAGGAAAAGCTAAGACTGGGACACTGTAAAGAAGATGCCCCAAGCTGCGGCCCGGAGTTTGTCTGGTTGTTCAGTGGGAGCTGCTACTCCTTGCTGCCCTGTTCATCTCACTGCCCTGCAGGTGCCCAAGTCCTATCTAGTCCCAGACCTTTATACAGTTATCATCCTGTTTGAGCATTTTTGAGTGTTAAAAACATCATTCTGGTTTACCTATAATTGAGAGGATTGCTTCCCTACAAGTTTCAGTGCCTGTGTATGATGTTCTTCAGCTACTGCACTCTATCAGCTGTGATCCTCTCCAGAGAAAGCTGCAGCTGAAGATGCTCTTGAAATGGCTCCCACACATGGGTAAGGCACAATGCTGTGTTGTGAAAAAGGCTGTGTGATCCCCTAGCTGTTCTGAAAATGTTGCATTTCATCAGTAAACAAATATAGCAGAAATACCAGTGAAAGCCAGTTCAGAAACCTGTTACTCTTACAGTCAGATCTGGGTTTTGCTCCCCAATACCAGAATATCAATCAACTGCTCAGTCTATATTCAGCACTCGATTCCTGCCAAATGTCATAGGGTAAATGAAAAGCTTTATTTTTTTTTTTTTTTCCCCTTATCTTTAGAGCTTATCCCCAAAAAACAGGTCTCGTTGTTGATTTTTTTTTTATTTATTTTTTTATTTTGTCAGTTGCATAACAGAAAAATGGTTTAACAGTTCTAAACCCTTTGATTTAGAATAAACCTTATGTGAGTTTGTGACACGCCAAGTTTCAGTTTAAGCCATTCTCCAGTGGCAGAAATACAAACCTCAAAAAAGGCAGTAGAAGAAAAGGAGTTTGCTTAGGTTGCAAATACAGCTACCGCATTGCTCTCTGAACCAGGAAACTATAGCAAATAGGCAGGTATAAAACAGCTGGCAGGCTGCAGTGAGTGGAGGGTCACACATTTATTACTTTCCTATCCAACAGCAGGTGAATTGACACCAATGGCTGGGGGCTGAGTAGCCAGAGAAAATTAACTCTTGCCCTCCAGAGAGTGAAAATTGGATAATCACTTTGGAGTGGCAGTAATGCCTCCTGAGTTTGCAGAGCACCTCATTCCTCCTTCAGAAAGGCATATAGCTCCAGTATGCATGCAGGCTAATATAGTGTGCTCTCGCAATGCATTCTTCCTCTTAATTCAGTAGAATTATCCATTAAAAAAAATATATACTACTGATGGAGCATGCCATCAGCTGCAGAATTCAGACCCTGTCTGCTATAACAGGATTTTGGGCTTTGCTTGTAGTTAAGTATTTGTGAACCTGGTATTCCCTTTTCCGGAATTATAGAAACAGACCTGGAAAGGTCATTTACATTTAAGCAGCTGGGGATAGGATTTTTGTCTCTTTCTATAGCAGTCTTTTTATCACTAAACTATTTTTGTGTTTATGACAACAATGCCCGGAAGAACTACTAGAAAAAATAAGAGAGAAAGACAACACCAGAGGTGGGGGACACCCTGAGGGATGCAGGGCAAGAGCCTTTGGAGGAGCCCAGATGTTACAAGGGGATGCTGTTCAGAGGCTTGTGGAAGGCTCATGGAGGGAAGGCCCAAAACTGGGGAATGGGATGTCTCCAGCTGCATCCAGGGGGAAGAAGCCTCCATCAGACCTGCCAAAAGGTCTCAGGGTGCCCAGTGAAGTGCTCTCTGCATTATGGATAGGATCCCTTTTGTGCTGAGATGGCCAACATCTCCCACACTACAATAGCTATAGTGACCAGGACTCCAGTTCAATGGAAGCCAAGCTGAAAGGAAATGCTTGGAAAAGTATTACCTCTTGGGGAAAGTTAGATCAAACATCTCATGTTTTAAATAGCTTGGCATCATTGGCACCTCTTTTCGCACTTCAAAACCAATTTTATTAGCCCATTAAAAAAACCCAAAAACCACACACACAAAAAAGCCCACAAAAAAACTCAACCCCAAAACCACAATCAATCAAACAAAAACCAAAACCAACCAACCAAAATCCAAAACCAACCAAAATCAGAACAAACACAGACCAATGGATGCCTGGAAGGGTTATCCCAGCCTGGAAGGGTCCTCTGGGTGTCTCCTTGCTCCACCACCCTGCTCCAGATGTGCAACACAAAACAGGTTTCTCAGGAATATTTTGAGAAGTCTGCTGAGTATCTGCGAAGACAGAGCCTCCACACATTCTTCTTAGTGCTGTGCAGCTCGCTGAGGGTGCTGGGGCCCCTTCTGAAGAGCTGCTTTGATACTCGCCTGGCCTTGGGAGGGAGAGGAGCTGGGCTTCTGATGGACAACAGCTGAGGTTAGGTTGTGGGGGAACCAGCAGGTGGACCAGCATAGCTCTCATGGCCACTGAATGAGAAAGTCTTTAGCACCCACAGCCTGCCTGCTGGTTAAGGGTCTTGGACCAGCCTGCATTGGTGCTGGGAAGGTTCCCAATGTCTAGTGGTCTCTGCCTTCAGAGAGCCCAATAGACAGAGGTTGCACCTGCAGCACCAGGCTGATGAAGTGGAGGAATGGACTGGCACAACTGGCTGAAGGCTCCCCTGTAGCTTGCTGGGCTGGGGTGTTGGCTGGCCTTGGAACTTCCTCTTCTTTTGCCACTTGTTCCCTTCTCTCTGCTGTGGGGCTGTGGTTGGTGGATCCTTGGTGCACGTCATTGTGTTGCTGTGGGGATCTGCACCCTGTTTCTGGCTGTATTTCTCCACTAGCAGGATGCCCAGACAATGTCATGCTCCCAGTAGCCATTGCCCTCAACCACTGCACACAGGACATGATCTAATGGCTGTCTGCAGATCAAGCATGTAGCTCTTCTCCTGGACCACTGCCAGATGCAGATAAAGAAGAAGCAGTAGAAGCACATGGGCACCAAGACTGCAGCGTGCACAGTGCCCAGGCAGATGAGGCACTGGGCATCTTCCACTGCTTCTAACTGCTCTGTTTGTTGTATTTGCCTGGGGAGACCCTCACTGCAGAGCCACTCTGCTCTGAAGCCTCTCAGGAACTCAATGACAGGTTCTGCCATGAAAGACATGCAAACTGCCTGAGCTTTTGTCACACTAGGGACATGAGAGCAACACAAGGAGAAGAAAGTGGTGGCAGTGGGGGAGGTAAGAGCCTCCTGTACGGCCTCCTTGAGGGCTGGAAAGCAGTGTCAGCAGCAGCTTCAGCATGGCAGGACAGTAGGTTCAAGGGCTGCTCTCTACACCTGCCTTGGCTCCCCTGGGCAGGCTGTCTACCAGCTCAAGACCCCCTAGAACCCTGTGTTCTTTCCCAGACAACCAATACCAGTTGAGCTAGCACAGGGTACCTACAGGAGGTGCTCAGGGAAGGCACAGAAACCACCTGGGAAACTTCAGCAATGTTAAAGACCTTGGCACCCTCCTTGTGCCCCCAGCCCTGGGATAGGTGCTGTGCAAGACCATAGCACTCCACCAGCTAAGGCTCTCCTCAAAGGCACCTGGACAAATAGAAGTTGGAGCTTGCATGCCATGTGTGTAAACTTGAGGAGCACTAGATGCCATGGGACAGAGCTTATGCAGCTGCTGGGGACTATCAAGGTCAGCACAGTAACAGCTGCTACCTGGTGACATCACAGGGGTCTCTGGGGCTGCTCCTTAACTGACACTCAGACAGCAAAGCAGATGCCCTAAAGGGAGAAAAGGCTGCTTTGTAGGCTGTTTGCCACCTTCTTGTGGCCTTGGAGGACTAGGCAGCTTAATCTCAGGCTGGGCAGGTGCTGCGATGAAAGGCCAGTAGTCCTGACCGCAAAGGGCCAGCAACAAACAGCACAGCAAAATACAGGCAGCAGAACCCTGCTAACATCCTTAGCACAAAAAGCGTGCCCTGAAAAAGCTTTCAGAGGACAGACCCCTTGCCACTTCAGATAGAAAAACATAAGAAAAATTATTTTAAGGAGCAAACATAATTTCCGAGAGATAATTCTACCTCATGTAAGTCTTATAGTAAGGTTGTGGTCCTTCTTCCAACACATCTGAAGTGAAGAGAAGGGATAGTCAGTTACCCAGGGAGCCACTGTATTTTTGAATCAGGAGTTACACAAATTACCGCTTTTGATTAAATAAAGATTGGTAGAACACTTGCATCTAATTAGACCTGAAAACTGCTGGGAATTAATAACAGCTGTGACAATCCCAGTCTTCACAGCTACTGCTGGTAGTAAGATATCTCATCCTAGCTGCAAGATGCTTACTTAATTTCCATACTTGCTAATAACACATTACTATGATTTTAAAATGTGCATGACATCACCTACCCTTGATAACTTCTGCATTATGGCAGTATTTAGAAGTTGTGAGGAAGATAGGGGCTTGCTGCACCAGGTGCTAACAGTAGGTGACGATTGTGGCCTCAAAGGCTTTAATTTTTAAATTAGGACAGGAAGAGCAATTTGGCCTGGCAAAGGGAGGAGAGCAGTCACAATGGGATCATCTAGTTGTGGCAGAGATGCACAGTTTAAGAGTGTTGTCACGCTCAGCATTACTCAAGAGAGTAAGTCATGCACAGTGTAAGTGTTCATTGCAATGAGGCTGAAATGGAAAACAGGGAGGGCACCAGAATAGCTCATGGACCTCACCGCAGATTTTTTGCTGATGAAAAGCTCTGAGGCTCTGATGAATGCAGAGGAGCAATGGTGATCTGAAAAGGATGGGGATCTGCTGTCCTACCCCAAGACACATGGGAAGTAAGTAATAAAGGACTTTAGAGCAAAACACTGATGTCCCCTCAAGTTATCTTTCAATGTTGTGCCCAGCTTACAGGTTTGGTGGGCTTTGATGATGTACAGCCAATGTGCAGAGGCTGGTGTGCTGCAGCCCTCACAGTCTGCCACTGCTACCCTTGGATAACACATAAAGAAAGAAACTAGAGCTTTTTCAGGAGTTCAGCATCATTTCAGCAGCACTGAAGTCAGTTCAGGGTCAGGAAGAAGAGATTCCTTCCCTGCCTGCTTCAATGTTGGCACCTGCAGCTCCCTGTACCGACAGTTCCCATTCACACTGCTAAGTGGAAGTGTTCCTAGTCCCTTGAGACTGTTGCCAGGAACACCTTTCGCACACATTCTCCTTGTTTGTTGGCAGGAACATCACTGTTTGTCCTTTTAAGTGGTTCCTCTTGGTATCTCAGAGAAGCTTTATGTATATTTTTAACACATTTCCTTGACTGATACACTTCTGTGAAGCAAACATAAGAGCAGTAGACCATGTTGTGCTGGACAGGGCAAAAATGAAATCTCTCTGTCTGAGTCTGAATTTTGCGAGGCGTTTTGCTTCTGTCTTTGAAAGACTGAGCTAGTAGTTTGTCCTCTACCCTCTGAGTAGACTTCTAAGTTACTACAAACATTAATACAATAGCAATTACATTATATGGCACTTTGCTGATGAATTTCAATATCAGAAGTTATTTGCTCCTCCTTGGATTCTGTTTGGAACTAGAAGCACATTCTGCAGTGTTAGGGTTGTTTGTAGGTTGGGATGAAGCAGCACTAAAAGCATTAGAGGCCATCAGAGAAAACTTCTAGAACCTGGCTCAAGGGAGACCAGAGTGGTTCTTCCTGCAACCGGCAGCAGACCTGTGAATCACCTTATCAGAAGATGGGGCTGCAAGGACTTTGCAGGTATCTGAGAAAGACTAGACAAGCAGAGAGATAGATTGGGTATTACTAATCGCACAAACACATCACACTCCTGAAACCCTCAGAGCTGGTCTCACTTTGGTGCTGGAACGGTAGTGAGGGTGAGTTCAGGGAACAGTAATCACATCTGCTTGACCTGCTCCTGCTTTGCCTGAAGCATTTGCTTATGGCTTTTGGTATGTGGAGGGGTAAGGGTGGCTTTTGCTGTGTATCATTTGAGCTTCTTATGGTGATAAATCAGAGCTTGTCCAAGGACAGGTGGGAATGGCACTGAAGACACAGACAGGACCCGATTTACCCAGCGAGTTCTCTTTATCTTGAAGGAGTAAAGCCAAACTAATAAAAGCACACACAGACACACACAAAAAAGGGGCAAAGCACTAAAATACCCCCAAGAAAGCATAGCCCGCCCTTTCGGCAGGTGCGGACAACTCCGAGCCGGGCTCGGGCAGCGAGAGGGGACCAGGGCCCCGTCCCCGCTGCCCCGCCCTGCGGCCTGCCCGAGCCCACGGGAGGTTCCCGGGCCTTTCCACCGCACGCGATCGCCCAGGAACCCAGGTCCAGCGGTGCATCTTGTGGAGCCCGTGTCAGTGTGCCCAGCTGCGGGCTACCCTCCAGATGTGGGCTTCCCTCCAGATGTGATCATTTTGGGGGGGGCCGGAGGAATAGGGAGCTTCCCACCCGCCGCAGGCCCAGGCCCGGGCGGTTGCCGAGGCGACAGGGGCCGGGAGGAAGATAGCGCCCCCTGTCGGCCACTGCAGGATGGCGCTGGTGCGCGGCGCGGGGGGGGTGCCCCGCCCTGCCCCTCCCCTCCTCTCCCCGCCGCGGGGCGGCTCCGCCCTCCGCTTTCGGCGCCACCGCCTCGCCCTCCCGGTGGCAGCGGGGCGGCATGAGGAGAGCCGGGGGCTGCTGCCGGGGCCGCAGCTGAGGCGCGGCGATTGCCGCCATGTCGCTGTTGTGTGTGCGAGGTGAGTGGGGCGGCGCGCGGGGGGCGGTCGGGCTCCTGCGGGAGCAGCGCGGGGCGGCGGCCCGGCCGGTGCCGGGAGCGTCTCAGGCCGGGCTGGGCGCTGGGCGGCCACGCTGTCCCGCCCTGGCGGGGGGGGGGCGCGTCCCGCCTCACCTGTGGGGAAAGGTGTGGGGCGAAACCGCCGGTTCCTCGCAGGAGAGGCCGAGGCTGCCGCCCCGAGCCTCCAGAGTTGGGTGTCGCCCAAGCACCTCGCTGCCGAGCGGGAGCACGGCCGGGAGGGGGGAGGTTAGAGTTGTCTAGCTGTAAACTAGCGACTTTTGTCCCTCGGAAGCGGGGGTGGGTGTGCCGGTGATCTCTCGGCTGAGCCCGCGCTCCACGGAGGGCGGACGAGCCGGGGCGGGGGCTCCCCGACCTGCGCCCCGAGCCCGGGGCGTGGGTGAACTGGCCCGGAGCTGCCGGGGGGCGAGGGCGGCTCTCGGAGCGATGTCGAGGAGCAGCCATCCCTCCCGGTGCCAGAGCCGTGGGAGCCAAGAGGAGCCGTGTTTGCCTTTCGCAGTTCGTTTGAACAGCAGTTGAAACGCTGCCGCCGAGTGAAACTGCTCGCAAGCAGCAGGTTGTTGTCACCGGCTTCGGTGTTGCAGCTTTCAGTGTGCTCGCCTCTAGCATGCATTCAAATGCATTACGAATTACCTTCTCACCCTGCTATCAAGCCTGATTCCCCTTGCTGAACAGGTTGCTGAAGGGCGTCACTTTCTCATGCAGGCTGGATCACAGCGCTCAGGGCTTGCTCTCCACATCCAGTTTCCAATTTCTTGCTCTCTTGAGCCAAAAAAAAAAAAAAAAAAAAAGGAAAAAAAAAAAAAAAAAAAGAAAAAAAAGAAAAAACCCGGGGAAAACCATCTGCCAGGACTCACGCTACTCGGACGTGTCTCCTGTCAGCGTTCTGCACAGAGTGCTGTGTCTCCCGACGCCAGCTGTGCCCTGAGGCTTAAAAGTATAGTTTTAATGTTCTCAACTCCTTTGCCAGGTAGGATAAAAAAAAGCCTAGCACTGGTGTGCTGCTGGCAGTTTAGCTTTTCTTTCACTGACATCATTTGGTTTGTTAACAGCCCTTTGTCCAGCTGTTCATCACCTTTTAAAACAAAATCCTTGTTTTGATGATGGTGTTAATAAAAAAATGCCATTGGAGTACCTTGAGTGTGCATTATTTTGGGGAGAGCTCTGTTTTTGTAGGAGAGCATTTTTTAAATTTTCAGCCCTTTCATTAAACTTATATTCTGTCTAAGGAACTAGAAGTGTACAAATGCAAAATTTATCTTAAAAATGTTTTTGGTGCAGTTCTGTGGAAATTGTGAAGCATGCGTAGCATCTCTGATAGACTCGTCACTTCTGAAAGCTTTGCCAAAATGTGTTCACAGAAACTAATTCTTAATAGCTGAAGGATGATGCTACAGGGGTTTCTTCTTTTTGTTGGTTCTTAGGGTGTCCTTTGAAGAAATGTGGTTTTGATGCCACTTGGAGCTGTGTGTGTTAAAGGTGTATTTACACCCCATCTACTAAGTAGTGAAAGAATGTGAACTGGATGATTGAGTTACTGAAACTGTCTTGCCTTCTCAGGGTATTAATTCCTGATCTGTAGGTTTTTATGACAAATTCCTTTTATCAGCCTGGAATGATGCACTCTTGCATTTGGCTTATTCTTTGATTATGTGTAAAGGATGTAATGAAACTTGAGGCGGCTGTTGATTGTGTCTTAGAAAATTACAGCTTTCATTTCCATCTGCTGTGCTAAGACAGTGGAAAATACCAGAAGTAATTTAGATAGATGATACTGAGTGACTTTATTGTAAGAATGCAGAATGCAGTCAATGTACAATACTTGAAGAAACATGGTTTCTGAAATAGCTGTGACTGAAAGAAAGGGCTGATGAGGTCTCATGAGTACGAACCACTGAATGTAAGATGGAAGTATGCTTAGGTAGTGCAGTCTGAAAAACAAAAATGGTAACATAAGTGGAGATAAAACTTCTGGGACAAGGAGAAGAAAGTTTTATTAACCGTGACTTAAAACAAACACACAAAAATGGCACTTTTCTAGCTTTTTCCTCTTCCACTGAAACAAACTAATCCTGCTGAGAAAACACTGCAGCTGTTAATAAGAAAGTTAAGCTGCTTTTTTTTTTTCCATTTAAAATGGTGCACATGTAAGACTACATAGTAATATAGGGTTGGATGCTGTAGACTTGAGATTAAAAAAGACAGACAATAAAAAAAAGTGAAATAAATGTAGGCGAGTGGGACACTGTTAATAGCCTCTGAATTGCAGTTTAACAGATAAATGGAAATGTGGAAAAACCCTAAGTGGCAGTGTAACAAGAAGCCTGGCAGCCAGAAGGATAGTGTTGTAATTCACTGATTTATTCCACACACCCCCTCCCTCCTCCCCCCTGAATTACGCACATTAATAGTATTTTAATGAATGGCTAATCTAAAACAGTGCACACAGAATATGTCTGAGTGCTGCCTTTGTTCCTGAAAGAGCAGCCTAACATATGTGTTTTTTTGATCTCATGTTTAGTGGTACATTTCTTTTACATTTTCCTCTGAGAGCAAATCAAGGTTGGGGGTTTTTTTTGTGTGTTTTTGTTTGGGGTTTGTTTTTGTTGTTATTGATCATTTGGTTTTTTTTTCCAGAATCATTGAGCTGTATCTGCCATAGAAGTACCTGACAGAAAATCTAAACTCAGACGAATTGTGAGTCTGGGCTCACCTGCAGGTGTTCAGAAGATGTGTGAAGGGAGCCAGTGGTAGCAGGCTGTATTAGGAGCAAAAAAATATGTAGAGTGTGTTAAGTGAAGTGAAGGAGAAATCAGATCCTGAATATTACATGATTGAGGCTTTTAGAGAAGACTGCTTCATCTTTTGTTTCTACTGCTTAAGTGCAAAAGAGGTTTCATATACTCCTGTTTAGAGCAGCTGTGTCTGGATTATGTCCGATAATCTTCTCTTGGCATAGATTGCTTTATTAGTTTGCATTTACTGTTGTATTTGTGAAAATAGCACAAATGAAGTAGAACTAATCCTAGTGAAGCAGTCTAGTTTTTCACGAGTCTTGCATTGTTAACTTTCTGGGCCTTCTCTTGGAAGTCTTGATTCTTCTTCAGGACTCAATTAAATTTCACCTTCTGATCTTTCTTCCCTTTCCATTCTATAGAAGTAACTGCCATCTCAGCACAGTGTGTAAGCAAACAAAGAAGGACCCTGATGAGGTTTGATCACCCAGTCATGGGTGCTCTATCATTGGATCAGTTCATTTGCTCTGATTGCATCATTAGCCTGCATGATATACCTTTTCACTTGCTCACTTTTATTATGTCTTTGTCCTCAGCTCTTGCTGTCTCAGGATAGTAAAGGTTCTCTCCTAGTTTTACTCCTCTCTGCTTTGTAACAGCTCAAGCTGTGTTTTCAGTGTCATTGTATTCCTAACTTTTTGACCTACCTTACGCATCTAGTAACGATAGTAAAAACTGTGTCTCTTTGTCTCATCCCCTGCCTGTCCTGCTCACTGTATCAGTGTCTGAAATGCTTCACTGTTGCAAGGATATTGGCAGTGGGGATCTTCCCTTGTCCCTGGGCCTGGTAGCTGGCTTAGTCTCATGAGGACATGGTGGGTTTGTCTAATATGCTTTTGTCTTGAGACCTTATCTACAGGATCCCTGTGAGATTTGGCTGCCCGAGGGATCTAGAGAATTGTGTTAAGTGATCTCTCTTCTCTGAAGAGTTAGAAAATCCTGCTTAGCTGGTGATGTTTTTGTCAGAATAAATAGCTGGAGCGTTGAAATACTACTCAGTGAACTTAACTATGCATTCTTGTATTTCCAGCAAAATTTGAGTTCTAGTACCTGTCCACCAAATTTGAATCTGTTGACATCCAAGGAAAAGAAGCGATCAGGGAAAATGGAGATGGATGTTAATGATAACAGACACAAAACCAAATCCATCTTGTGGAGTATTTAGAAATATCCATAACTAGAAGCCATGTGGGCAAGGTGATGGGGCTTTTTCTTTGTGTTTAAAGGATATTTTATTTTCCCGATAAAGCATTAGCCTCAACTTACCTCGGTGTTCTCTGTAAGGCTGAATGCAGACCCTCCACCTCTTTCTGTCTCAAGGGTGAAGGTCTCTAGCTGGAGCTCCCTATGCTGTGCATTGGTGAATAGTAACCTTAGCGTTAGGGTAATTGCATTGCCGTGTTGTGACAGTGTTCAGAAGTGGTTGTGGAATGAAGAAAAAGCTGCTTGTCGTTGTGTAGATCAAAATAGAAAGGAATGGAAATGGACATTGAAAGCAGCAGCAGAAGTAGAGGTTATGAATGTAAGGTATTAATAAAAATATAATGCTTCATAAAGAAGTTGCTATGTAAGTGTTACAAGCTCCTTTTCTCTAGTTACAGTTAGTCAGGAAGCTACCAATGTATGTAGTATGGGGACAAAATAAAATGCATTAGAAATTCGGATAACTTTAAGAGTCTGTGTTACTAAAGGAGCTTCTTTGCTTTGAGACTCAAGTTTAGGGCTTGTAAAGCTGTAATTGTGGCTTAATTGGAGAGAAAATTTAAACTTTCAAGTTTCTTCCGTTGTTAAATAATAGAAATGTTTAAAACATACAAACCACATTTGGCTTGTGGTACAGGGGTTGTCATTTTCTTGTTCTAAACTCTCACTCCTCTGGCTTTGGACGCTGATGTTTCCACAAACAGCATGTGGCCTTTATTTAGGGACTAAGTGCTACTGGGAACCCCACAGTGGGTAATTTTCAGTGGGATGCAGGAAATATACAGAGATGCTTCCTGAATTTGAATCGTCTCTGCTTTCTTCTTGCTCATTTGGTATCCCCTCAGTTGACTCCTTCAGTTTGGGATCTGCCAGTTGCAACTAACATACTGTTTTAATAAGCAACAAAGTACTGGATTTAATCCAAATGCAGAAAGACACTAATTTTGAGCACTAACATTCTGGAGAGCTAGTTGTGATTTACACAATGGCATATAAAGTCCAAGCAAATGAAATTGCTTGCTTAAATCCAGCAATCCATCCTTATTTCAAATATTTGATTTGGAGGCACATGAAATGCATATGTCTGAGGGCTAAGAGAGATGCATGTTGGTAGAAGGAAGAAAGGACAGAAAATAGTAACCACAGAAAGTGTGTGCATGTGAGAATCCCTT
>JANHGN010020510.1:4965-29025 GCA_024605025.1 Megaceryle maxima | reverse complement strand
CTGAGCACCCTGCTCTGGTTGCAGATGGCCCTGCTCCCTGCAGGGGGGGTTGGATGAGATGACCTTGAAAGGTCCCTTCCAACCGAAAATACTCTATGATTCTGTGATAATCCAGCAGTGCAGCACAGGCTGGGATCCACCTGGCTGGGGAGCAGCTCTGTGGAAAGGGACCTGGGGTCCTGGTGGACAACTGGCTCAAGATGAGTGAACCATGTGTTGCTGTGGCAAAGAAAGCCAACAGGGTGCCAGGTTCCATCAACAAGGGCATCCCCAGCAGAGACATAGAAGTCATTATCCCACTCTATTCAGCACTGGCCAGGCCAGCAAAAGAGATGGGGACCAAGTGGAGAGAGTCCAGAGAAGGGCCACCAAGATGATCCAAGGACTGGGACTGCCAGATGAGGAAAGGCTGAAAGAACCAGGTTTGTTGAGCCTGGAGAAAAGGCTGCTCAAGAGAAATCTTATCCCTGCGTTCCAGTATTTAAAGGGTGGCTACTAAGAAGATGGAGATTCCCCTTTTTACAAGGTGACATATGGAAAAGATGATAGTGGGTACAAGTTACTCCTGGGGAGATTCTAATTGGATGAGGAAAATTTTTCACATGGAGAACAATCAGCCACTGGAATAATCTCCCTGGGGAAGTGGTGGAGTCCCTGACCCTGGACACTTTTAAGATTCAGCTGGACAGAGTGTGGGGCCAGTTGTCTAGATGGTGCTTTTGCCCTGGGCAGCCTGTTCCAGGGCTTGACAACCCTGCTGAGGAACAATTTTTTTCCTAATAGTGAATCTAAACTTCCCCTGATGCAACTTGAGGTCATTTCCTCTTGTCCTATTGCTTGTTGCATGGGAGAACAGACCAACCTCCACCTGGCTACAACCTCCTTCCAGGTCCTGTGGTCCAGGACTTGGAGCAAACTGGGAATGACTCTGCAGATACAACAGATCTCTATTCTTACCTGCTTCAGGGCAGGAAAGGTAGAACCTACCCTGGAGAACTAGCTTCTGTTCTCACCTTAAAAATTAGACAATGAAACTCTTCCTAGCAGGAAGAGGATCAGGAAAGAAGGAACATTCCACTCCCTCTTGCTGTGTCATGTTTAACCAGACCCTACACGCCACAAACCCAATTCTGGTCACGTGCAATGACTTCTCAGCCAAGTACTTCAGTTTTAACCATTCCCTTCCTAAAACACAGGAACAGTAGCAAATGGATTCCTGCCACATCTAACAAGAATGATTTTATAAACAAAAGAAATGCAAATAATGGAGTGTTCACTTTCTGCTGTCTGCTGGTCACACGGAGTGTCTCGTGACTTCCCAGCTCTTCCTCAGAGGTGGAGGAGCTGCAGATGTACCCACACCTGGCCCGAGGCAGCGTTTACAGAGCTCAGCCGCGTGCTAGAAATTACCAAATATTTGTGGCACCTCTGAATACAGCTTTACTTCTTTTAGACAATTCTGAAAATGAAAATTATATCTGCTGGGCTCGCCACGAGAAAAAATAAAAATGGAAAACTAAAAGATCACCAGTAAACCTGCCTGAGCTGCAATTGCTGAAGCGTGTAAATCACAACCGGCCTCTAGCAGGGCTCTCATTTTGTAGCTGACATTTACTTGCCCAGGGTACGGTTACAGCAGGAGCACAGCAGAGCACAGGAGTAGCTGGCAGATAAATATAGCTTTTCAGGACTACTTGCTGCCCCTCCACATGAGATCACGTATATTTA
The DNA here is from genome assembly GCA_024605025.1 of Megaceryle maxima. NCBI lineage: Eukaryota > Metazoa > Chordata > Aves > Coraciiformes > Cerylidae > Megaceryle > Megaceryle maxima. The sequence goes on along the minus strand of JANHGN010020510.1, from coordinate 27,297 downwards.
ATGTCTATTTTAAACTCAGGCACTTTTTAAGCATCCAAGGGCCAGGGTCATCATTTTTTTTCCCCACATTAACAGATATTTAGAGGAACCAGAAGAAGGCAATAGGCTGAATATTTTTAGTACCTCAAAGCTGGGTTTTGTTGTTATTGCAGCATAAACTTGCTGGGCTTCATTCTCCTTATTTCAGCTATGCTGAAAATATTTAATTGCTGTTAACAGTCGAGAGCGCAAGACAAACCTTAAATTTCCTCAAAATAATGCTATTTCCTTACTGCATATGAACAGGCAGACTTTATTTCACATACAAGAGTATAAAACCAGGCAGTAATTACTCAGGAAAGAAACAAATCCTTTATCAGGTGGCATAACAAAGACACGAACCCCACCTCTTTATACTTCTCACCGTAGAAACAACAGGAATGTTTAATTTGGAATCCATCAGACCCATTTAGCAACGTAAGTTTTTCCTCAGTGAAGCAGTTCCAGTGTCTGATGGAACTACATTATATGTTATAAAAAATGAGCATATTTAGGCAAACTGGCCTTTATAAGCCACAATTATATTACAACTGTCAGCTGGATTACTGAACAGTGCTGATTTTAATTGCGTCTCAATGTTTTCATGCCAATGTATTTTGTTAGACCGTACGTGACAAATACTCTGCCAAAAGATTTTACATACCTAGAGTTATTCCATCTTTAAGCTATCACTGTTCCTTAAAAGCCATTAGCAGAAGTGTGATACCAGAAATAATTAAGTACTTTTATGATTCATTGGCTGTAACAAATCAAACTCTGCCAAGTATAAATATACGCTACCTTTTTGAGAAGGCCAAGACTAGCAATTGTCTAGAAGCTGCCCAAAACCATTCCTGGTTTAGTCTGAACGCTACCGAGAAACAGCTCTCGAACTACAACGCTTAACGTACGAGGGAATGCACACAATTATAAAGCCATTCTTCCTGCTCGTTCAGCGGCATCACGTGCTGAGAAACCTGTACACGAGAGAGGAAAAAGAGGTGAAATTGTTGTTTACTGGAGAACGGGAAGCACATTACCTAAAGTGCTATGTAAACAAAATGAACTGTTTCAGTACTCGTATCACTAACGTGAAATGATGGACATTCACCATCTATAATGACAGCTGGTGTTCAAAACTTACTAGTGAATTTAACTGCATGACAGCAAAATATCCATAAGGGGCACAGAGCTTCCTGAATGAAGCCTAAATAAAAATGAATAACCGACCTTACAGGATCAGGCTGTAGATATCTAAAGTGTCAGCAGCAGCATCAGAATAGGCCCAGCCCTGCCCGGGTCATGGGACTGTATCTGTTTACAACAGGTTTGAATGCAGCCACACTGGAAAGCTGTGAAATATAAAATCATTTGGATGCTGCTTCTTTTAAAGAAAAATCCTGTGTTTTTAGAACAGTAAAACCTGGATTTTCTTCATAAATAAATGAAGAAAAATAAACTATCTGCATTTGGAATGCATTTGCAATCTCATGCTATCCCTTAGAACCCACAGACAGAATTTTCTCTAAATCCTGCACAGCTCTGGAACAGGGATCAGCACATCTGTTTGCCTTGTGGCTAAACACAACCTGTAAATCAAGTTGAACAAAAATTAGCCATCTACAAATCAGGTTGTGCCTAAGCAGTGCCAGCCATATATTTTTGATTCTGACTAGGACACCCCTGGTCTGTTTCTCACAGACATCAATATACCTGATTAAAATTTGCCAAGGAAAAAAACAAACAAAAAAAAAGAAAATACAGTCTTAGAAAAAAGAATATTAAAAAGTACTAGTAAATGGTTGTCAAGGTTTAGGGTACATGTATTAAATGGACAATTGAAACAGGCACAGGTATGAAAACCTGAACAGCTATGGACTTTTACAGCAATCTGCACAGCTAAACACGGATGTGTCGAGTACATGTTCATCTCTGAAATGTCAAGAACTCAATTTAATCTGTACTGGTGATGTGGATGCCACTATCCACATGCTCGTTATCATGATAAAAGACCTGCAGAAGAAACTGTAAAGATGTCACATGATTTATTTTATTTTATTTTTTATTTTTGCTTAGATTTGAAGTTGTCTAAACAATAAAAATCTTACCATCATGGACTTTGGGGCTACTTCCACAGCAAAAACTGTCAGTCCCCTATTACTTAGGCAGTTCTTACTCTGCTCATTGTTGACATGAATAATCACTTTGTTTTCAGACTGCAAGTGAAAAAAAATATGAAGGAACCCATTAATTAAGTCTTTATGGTTATGTGGCTGCTCTTTATGTAACAACTTTACATTCTCTTACTTTCTCTAACTTCGCTATTTTATAGGATAGAAACACTTCAAGGATGCTGATGTCTACTCTCTTTGAAGGATAACTGTTTCAACTGTACCTTAGCATCACCAGAGCCCAGATGCATAGTCAAAAGTCATTTAAGACTCCTCTGAATAACTTCATCACTTACCAATTTGGGAACCTCATTCAGTGAGAAACCAATTTGCCACAGAATGTTACAGATTTATGTTACAGTTTACGTAGTTTCAAGAGGTGACTGGAGAAATTCATACTAGATTTTAAGGACAAAGTATTTCTGTCTCAAGCAGTCCTTGAACTGCAGATTGCAGGAGGGTAGGATAGAGATCTGGAGAAGCATCGCTGGAAGCTTGCCCAATTTTTCTTTGCAACATCCCCTACAGGCTACTTTTGAAGACTTTATCAATAGAGATTTTTTTTTTTTAAATATCTGACAAAATTAATATATGTATAATCACTTAAAGAACAGATGCTCTTGCCAAAGAAATGCAAAAAGGATCCAATATATAAAACCAAAAGCTTGGTAACAAAAAATTCTTTAACCACCAATTTACCCCGAGCAATTCTCAGACACAAGACCTAAGGACATGCGACTACCCAGCTATTCAGCTGTCTCTAGATCAGTCTCAGTCTGACAGAGACACTGGGAAATGTCCGATTCTTAGACAATACTATTATCCAATAATCTCTCTGTATTGAGAAGTGGAATAGAAACACAGTTACTTGACACCATCAGCTTTACACAGCAAAGCAGCTACGATTAGAGTGGTAAGACTGATCTAAAGAAGAATTTTTATAAAAAGCTATCTGTGGTGCTCACAGTACAAAGCTGTCGTGCAAAAAAGCTGAGTGCAAATAATTCTTGAAATATAGCATCGCTGCAGAAATGCAAACACAATCTAGTGTTAAGCTGCTTACAACTTCGATCTACTGCTCTGGCATCACTTTGGTGAAGTTCTCATTTCCACATGGCAGGGAGATAAAGGCAAACAAAAGAATTAACTGTACAGGAAGATACTACAGCAACAGGAACAAAGTCACCCAGCACAGAGGGCATATTATAATAAGTTCATGCTTGGGAAGATAGGAAGTGCCTCTTTAACTATCTGAGATAGAAACAGGCAGACAACAGACATGGTACCGCTTATTCCCTGAGCAACTTGAGGCTCTGCATGCAAAGTCTTTTAATTTCCCCAGCTCACACCTTGACTAGGGAGGGTTAGAAGACTGACACCTTTCCCCATCCGCTGATTAAATACATCAAATGGAATCCTTCAGAACTAGCATATTTCCTTAATTTAATTACAGAAATCACAAAGAAATAATTATTTTCATTGTATATACCAGAACAATAACTGAAGATACAATCAGACTCCTCACATTGTGGGAAGCTTAGAAGACAGATGCAGAAGACTGCCTTTTTATTCTTTCCTTACAGACATTTACAATACAAAAAAAAAAAAAAAAGACTCCAGTCTACAAATTCTAATGAGATTTTCAGCGAAGTGCAACTATTTGCTTCAGCGCAGAACAGGGGTGTTTTGTGAAATCTAAATGGTATAAATGGCAGTTGTCAGTGATTTTAATCAGACAGCATCCAGTTGCATCAGTACAGACCTCATCTTCTTCTCTCACATATCCCCAAACATATAAATAACTCCAGTATATCTACCCTAAAGGGCGAAGTGCAGATCTAAACCTGTAGTTCCAAGGAGCCTCAGCATTCAGGCCTAATATTAGTCCACCAACCCACCCCCTTTCACATGTTTGTCCATTTAAAAATATACTTCTTGCTGTGATCTTTCAAGATTTAAAACATCTGAAGTCCTGCACCTTACTGCACCGTATTTATTTAGTCACAGCTCCTGATATAAATGAAACACAGAATGAACAGCATATGCATTAAGAGCTATGCCAAAAGGCTTAAAATCTCTGCTTCTCACCAACCACTTCTGTTTGGATTTACGATTGTTAACTCAGATTAGTAATGAAGTGCTTCTAAATCAGTGCAAATCACCACTCTTTTACTTTCTTAGACACACTGGAAATACTAAATAGTGTAAAAGCTGTCGTCTTTGAGCTCTCTGTAATTGTATTTCCAGTTCTTACAACTTGTTTCCTGGTATTATGAACCTAAAGTATGTCTCCAATGATGATTAAAACGTTGAAAAATTGGAATGGGAACGCAAACAAATATTCAGATTCTATATGATATTTTAAACTGCTTGCCTCAGTATAAGAAGCTGTCCCTTCCAAGAACACTGATCCAGCCTGTTCTGAAGTCTGAGTCATATGTCAAAAAGAGCATCAGGCACTTTTCTTTTTTTAAATTAACTAGACACAGAAACTTGATATCAGAAATACCAGAAAATGTAATTCTCAAAAATGACACAAGGAGGGAAGAAGAACAGTAGTAATAGATGTTAACACAAAGCACCTTATGGAAGTCTCTTGCCATACCTTATTTTCAATAACAGAAGTGATTCTCCTGCCTGCTTTGTAGGTATAGAGGATTATGTTCTCACTGCCATCCATCATTTTGGCCTCTCCTTTGTTAACAACAGACTTGCAAATCGCCCTGTTGAGTTGTGAGCTCCCTGCCTCCAGATACACGGCTTTAATTCTGGGTTTGCATTTTTCTGCATAGATGTCAATGACAAAGGGGCATGCCTGCAATGGAGAAAATGAGTTTCATCAGCCCTTTTTCTATAGTTTTTCCCCTCAGATTTTCTTCCACAGCTCCTGAGTATTTTCATAGATGCTCTGAAGTAGAATTATCCAAATACAAGTATGCAACTGAATATTAAATATTAAAACCCGAGAGCTGTGGCAATCTTAAAGCAAACGAAAGCTCAGGTCAAATGTGTGGGTGTTTATGCCAGTCCCAGTACACTGGATATACAGTTTGGTGCATTTGGCTCCAACAAAGCAAACCCTCCTTGGAGAGCAAAACGTACAGGAACTAGGGTGATATATGAATGTATTTTGGCATCTGAAACAAATCTGTTGCCTTTACCTGTGGTGGTCTTGCTACTTGTGCCACATCATAGAGGTTTAAAATATCTGCAGTGTTGCATTAAGCACTCAGCTCTTACAGCATCTTGCCTACCATTAGTACATGTAACAATCAGGAGTTTGCACTTTCTCAGACTCAGTAATAGCCCCTCAGTTTCTTTCAAATGGCTGTTGGAATCTATTAGGAGTTCTCAAGTTCTGTCTTTAATTTGTTAGAGGCTCAATGCTCCTGAAATATCAATCTCTTAAATCAGTTCTGTTGTCCTTTGGAAAGCAAAGACTATAGCCATAAACCACAGCTAGTATAAGGCACAAAACACCTTTCTGAAAGTTCTAACCTCCCCAAAATCCTCTTGCTTAGAGGACAGCTCCCTCTCCCGTCTGAAATGCAGAAGGACAGTTCTGTAGTTGCTCTGCTAACCCTATTCGCAGGAGAAGGAGAAAGTGCTCTGTGGCTATCATACCTCTGTCATTTCTAATGCTTTATTGTAGCCCAGGGACAATAAAGTGACCCAAAGGTCACTGGGATCCCCTTCACGGTCATTGGCTTCCATGAGATTCAAATCCATAAATCCTTGTCTCGTTAGTTCATTCTTCTTCATATCAAAATTCTCTGTTTCAAAAGAAATATAAAGGTAGCACTTAAACATCTGTTCTCCCTGCAAACACCCCTTTATCCTTCCAAAGCCAAACTCCTACTTGTGCTAAGGAGTTTTAAAAGACAGAGCCATCTTGCAGGCTCAGGCACTCCAGTATTCTTTGGGATAGAATGTCCTTGACCAGGTGTGTGCTCTTTGCAGAGCTTCCCCATGGATTTAGTTAATGACTAGAAACAGCTGGCCCCTTATAACCCAAAAGAGGGTGAGATTTCAAAACACAAAGAGTTCATATTGAGGTTTTTGTTTTTTTTTTTTTTCTTTTTCCTAGAGGTATTTGTTGTGGTTGAGATTTGCAGAATGGGGGATATTAGGAATGGGAAATGAAAGTCTGCTGGAGGCAGCACCCTTAGTGCTTGAGGTCCTTGATACAGAAATGATTTACTTAGTTCCTAAAAAGCAATAAAATGCCAGTAATCCTACCACCCCTCTCCAGAGAGAATCTCATAGATTGACCACTCTAATGTCAGCAAACACATAACTGAAATGTCCTAGTGTCAGAGATTTTAAAAAATGGTTTTCTCATCTTCATAACAATGCTAAATCTTTACTATATATTATTAAAAAGGGATTACCGATTTAATAAATCTATCTAAAGGTACAGATGCTCTAACAAATGGCTTGAACTTTGGTGTCAAGATTTATGGTATTCGTCTGAGCCCTTCAACTGATTCATGACCTGGTAAAACAGTCACCATATTCTCTTCTTTCCTCTCAAACACCTCACAGGCACCCCCCCCACTCACACAGCGACCCGTGCACAGAGGCAGAACACCAACAAAGTCCTAAGCATGGAATAACACGTACAGGCATGAAAGGGACAAGAAACTACTTTTGTATGAGCTTTCCATCAGGTAGGGAAAAAGCCCAATATCTCAGAGTGTTTCGGGGAGAAATAATTAGCAGCACTTGCCAGATCCGAAGTATTTTTGCCCAAATTAAGCAATGTTTCATAGCCTAAAAAGGAAATATATCAAACATGACATGGGCTTTATATATAATGATGTTATCCTGGTCTGTCACACTCGAGTTGCAAAGAACCAATATCTCTCTTACGGAAACTTCTAACTTTCATACAATGGCTTCAAAATTTCCATTTTATTCACTTACTGCAGCTAATCTGCCCGTGCTTTTAAACCACTGCTTCCATGCTTTTAGAGCAGCTACAGTCACTGGTGGTTGAATTCTCCTAGCCCTGTTAATAGATAAATTTGTGTATTTTCAAGGCCTTTACAAGCTTAAAGCAATGCCACAGAACTCCTTTCTTCTTCAAAATAGACTATTGTGGCCCAACACCGCTCCTGCAAACTGGCAGGACATCCAGTAACAGTGGTGAGATGTATCAGCAGGCAGAAAACAAAGCAGAGCTTGAAGAGCCTTAACTGTCTGTCAGCCTCCTTGTCTCACGCAAGGAAGTCTCAGAATCCCACGGCTGTCATACAGCACAATATGGACAAACTGACACACCATATACGAACTGTCAAAAGACAGATTTTTAATGAAAACCTGCTCACATCTGAAGAAAATACATAGTTGCAATAGGCTTTTTCTATGTCTAATTTTCCAAACAATCATTGTAAGCTCTAGGTGCCATCTAGATGCTTGAAATATAGCTGACAGGGTTTAGTGGTGGACTTGTCAGTACTGGATTAACGGTTAGACTCTATCTTAAAGGTCTCTTCCAACCTTAAGTGATTCTATGACACTATATACAAACTCATTAGACATTCCTCTCAACACTTTGAGAGATATAAAAGCAGTATCAGTTTAACTGCAGAAAGGAGATTGATTAAACAAGTACCCGTTACAGTTTAATTCACCATATGATCCATGATTAGAAAATCTGCAGTTTTTTGGCAGCTACAAAATCTTTCTGCTACAAAAAAAATCAGAATTAGCAATGGGAAGAATTTTCTCAGCAGGAGGTCAGTGGTACATGAGTCAAAATGAAGCAAAACAAAGGACAGGAGAGTGGAAAAGAGAAAAAAAAAAAGAAAAACAAAGAGACAAGAGAACATTATCTACATGTGTTCTTGGTATAGGCTACAAGAGACTCAGTCCTTCTTTCCTATATACATGCTATGTAGTATACTATGTGCTTCTATGCTATAGAGATGCTACAAACAACAGCTTTGCAAGTAGGCAGATAGGCCTAATTAGTTGTATCAAGCACAGCAATGAACTTACCCTTACATACAGCCCACGCTTCCTCATCACATTTCTCACCACTAGTTCTCAGTTCAAAGAAATTGTACTCCTCCAAACTCAGAAGGCCATTGCCATCCAAATCAATTGTTTCAAATATATCCAATAAAGCGGCTCTAGAAGATGAAAAAGGCAGAATTATTTCCAAATAAATTCAGTTTCCTTTGCTGTCTCCTAATATTGTCAATCACTACTGGGTGTGTTTGAGAATATTCTGTACAAGCAGCAATTTAGGGCCATGCAGCTTTTGAAAAGCAGGTTGTTGTCTGGAGCAAACACTTTTACAATAGTTACGGTGCCTATCTGGGAATACGACGCACCGGAACTCCTTGGTCAGAGCCAGCTCTCCATCTTCACCTCTATAGACCAGCTTTGCTTCTCCAGTAATTTGTGGTTTTATCTTCTTCAACCTACAGCCCGTTGTGAATGGGAGCAGCCAGTAAACTCCTGATCCAAGCTCCCCTTTCCATCCAAACATCTGCTCTTAAAAGGAAGACAGACAAGTTTGTAAGTCGCTTCTCAAATGGTATCTTTATTACTAGTAATAGTCCTACAAAAGTGATTAATTACTTGAAAGCACTGGTAATGCTAAGGGCTTTCCTCAAGGAAAACAGGTCTACAGTGAGATGCTGCATGATGTCATTTTAAAGACTCAAAAACTGGTGAATCTCTGAGTCACAATAAAAGACAGAAAAACATACAGAAGCAGAGATGAGGGGAGAAGAGTCATTACTAGAAATGTCTAATAGCAGTGCTATCATTTTTCGGATTTGTAACACTCTTTAATTGTTAAAACATAAAAGCAGCCAGAAGCAGGCTGACAAAACCCACCGAGTGTTTTTTTCTCTTCTCTAGTCTGATTAGGTACAGTGTGAATCCCTTCCAAACACATGGGAACTCACCCATGCAGCACTAACACAAACCCTAAAGATATACCAACTAAAATAGGAAAGCAACAAAGATATCTAACCTCTTTGTTTTGTTGTTCAGTAAAGCTGACAAACTGTAGATTTTCTTGGGTTTCATTTTCCTTGAGAATATACAAAGCTGTATCCACTGACAACCAGTGACAAGATTTTCCTAAAAAGAAAAAATATTTCCAGCACAAATGCTTAATAATGGCTCAAAATTGGTTTTTGTTTGAACCCTAAAGTAGATGTGTTTATGGTATTTATCACACTCATCCCTATAAGGTGGAAAAAAGAATCCATTATATGCTATCAGGATTTCCCTTCTATTTAAGCCAATCGGGTAAGTTGTTCCAAGTCTTGTGGATTCTCTCACAAATAATGATTACTATTAATAGTTCTAATATTAAAATCTTTTGTAGTTCAGGAAATCTTCAAGTTAATCAGACCACGGCCAGTGGTTAATCAGACCAAAACAATGAATGCAGAGGCTTGGAATTGCTACAGTTAAGAGTCAAGAAGATTAAAAAGAGTGGCTACACACCACACTACTTTGTTAAAAACTTCACGATATTTTTTATTTCTCCTCAAAAGGTAATTGCTCTGCTGACTGGAATCTTTTCCCTACATACCAATATTATGCCTTCCTCTTCACAACAAAACACAGAGGTGCTTCTGTATACATAATAATAATGTGCAGAAGTAGAATTTTTTTCACAAAAGACCAGTAAGTACTCTTTTAGTTACACAGAACATCTGGACTATCCGGTGGTGGAAGGAACAGTTTAATACACAGTTTAAGAGGGTGCCCTGTGAAAAAAGCAAAGTTACGAGCGGAACACTGCAATATTCTCTTACTCAGATCTGTTAGTATCAGACCCACGTTTCCTCACCATTAGAAGTCTGTCGATCAGCTTCCCATTTCAGCCACATAACTGGAGAATGACTACTGTCTGTCAATTATCTGCAGTGAATTTTTTTACTACCGACCTTAGTCAGAATCAGTTACTAACCTGTAGCACAACAGCCTGTCCAGATGACTCTAAAGCATCTTTGGGATCTAATGGCTCCTGCTTCACAGGATTAAAGAGGAAATAATCTACTTCAGGGAAAAATAATTCCAGTGTAGCAACTAGATAAAGCTCCTTGTAAATCACTGGAGCGAACAAAGCCATTAGCAATTGGATAAAAAGGAGCACAAAGGCTCAATAAGTGAATCTCAGGTGGCTCTAATGCTGGGCTTCATTCTTTTAAAATGAAAATTGAAATAGACAAACTAAGCTATAAATCCCTCAGACAAGATTCATAATCAAAACATCAAGATGCTGCACTGCCATAAAAAGCCATAACCTACTGCAAGTATTTACAACACTATCTGAGGTACAGAACACAATACTCACTGAGTTTTCTGTCGTCATTTCTCACAAAGCACATTAAGACCTTAAAGAGAGATCCTGCAAACAGTGCTAACATTTGACTTTTATAATAAGAAACTTCACAAATCCAAAAATAATCAAAGAGGTTGGCTGACTGAGGGGGGGAAGATAATGGATTTAACTGATTTTCACTACCCAGGCAGCGAGTTCAAATGATTGAGCAGAAAATGTGGTGTGAGGAGCTGTATTTTTAATAGGACTGTCAACAGAGAGTTAATGCTATATCGCAACATCGCCAAGTATTGCAAGCAAGAAAGGCAAAGATGTATCAGCAGAAGAGAAAATATTTTTGGAGAGGAAAATTCTCCAAAGAAACACAATGCACTTACCTTCTACCTGGCCAATGTTGAGAGGCTTGATGGTAATACACACTGTAGACCTCTGAGGTACGTGCAACTTGTACTTGTGACTAATTATTTCACCCTCATCTTCCAAGTAGAAGCATCCTTTGGATTGTGCACATTGCCATTCCTGGAAGCCAAGAAAATATTACATGTTGCTTTAATCTTTGATTGGGATAAAAGTGCCTTCTCTGAAAGATATTAATTTGAAGATTTAATAAATCCTGCATAAAATACACCACAAGATACAGCACTGATCTTCTCTGCCTTTTTTTTTTTTCCTTTTAAAATTATTTTCCTCAAAGAGTCCTTTTTGTAGTCAATTTCTGCAGAGCAGTTAGCGACACTGCTTCGCTCCTCAAAGTGCCTGAAGAACATACAGATTGCAAATAGTTGAAATGAAATTTGAATTGCCATGAAGCATCAAACTGAACTCATGAAATTCTCTGGACCGTGTGATTTACCACCAAAAGGCTGGAATTTTGCTACATTAGTTCCATGGGGCCAATCATGCAAAGAACATAACTGATTAGCTAAACAATGAGGAGTTATTTGCTCAGACAAATCACAAACACAAATACTCATCAAATTAAGTGTTTCTTTATGACTTCTGTCAAAGCTGTTGGAAAGACATACACTGAAACCTGTCATATTTCTAACTCAGTTCCTAGAGAAGCCATGATTTTGCTGAGATACTAAAACAGCTGCATGCTTCAATTTTTTTTTTTTTTTTTAAACAAAGAGTCCCAATTTTCAATTTCAAATAACATCTGAATGCTATTTCTTTACCAAAATGAAAATCCTTATAGACATATTGAATGTCTTGAGGAATGGAAGACATTTTTGATCTGCCTTCTCTGGTCTGGATTAAGTCCATGATTTCTAATTACTTTTCCCAGCAATGAATGATAATGTTTCTGAGGACCCAAGCAGGAGCAATCTTTTGGTGTAGTCTTAGCAGAAAGCTCCATCCAAGCGGCTGTACCTAAGCTTAGTGTTCAGTGTCACAGGTAAACTAACATAGATTTGAGAAAAGAGCTTGTGAAAAAAAAAAAAAAGGGAGGTCTCCATGCAACTCCCAGGAAGGAGGCTGACTGGTAACTCCATCTAATGCCAGTCTTCAGAGTGCTACCTTTTATTTCTCCTCTTAACAAACCAGTCCTCATTACAGCACATTCACACTCTGTTGATGGTACCTTACAGCCAGTGACCTAAAGGTGTCAGGCAAGAACTGGGTTTTGCTAGCGCAGACACAATGTGCACACACATTACACCCAGGATGCCAAGTAACACCCAAGTAACACACTTGGTAGTTCAGAATTCTACATTTCTTAAGACTATAAACTACTCAGGAACTCATGGATTTAAAAGCCTTCAGTCCTGTGCCACAGTTCTGTTGCTGATTTCTGCGGGAACAGGATTGCCTCTTCTATGCTAAACATTTCGCATTCAAACATTGATAAATTCATCTTCATTATGCTTCCTTCTGCTTTAAAGACCTTTTTATAAATTAATCAAAACAAAGAGAGGGACGTAATCTGAAAAAACTCAATACCTGTGCTGGCAGAGAAAGACCCCAGAATCTAACACTTATCTCTCACTTCATTTTCTGCTGCTAAATCACACTCCTTTCACTTACGTAGCACAAACTCAGCTATGAAAAGAATCTTCACATTAAAGGAATAAAAATATATCATCCTGAATGCATATGCATGCTGGGAATTCCATATTTTAAATAGCTGGAAACTGTCTTAATCTCAAATTACTTATTATGATAAGACTGCTCTGTTCCATTCAGGATGTTGATCTGAAGTCAACAGTTATCCTCAGTAGCCCAATAGTTTTAGTGGCATAATGCATCCTTACAATTCTAGGCATCAAATTCTACTGATTATATTTGCATACAGCTGACAATATGGAGCATTTTAAAGTACAAATACTATATACTTTGCCACTACAGACTCACTTTCTGCTGTTCTCTGGAGGTTTTAAAGAAAATGAAGACTTTGCTAAGGAAGTAAAAGTAAACATACTTCCTCAGAGCACAGGTTATCGAAAAGCCAAAGATCAATCAAGTTATCTAAAATAAAGGGGGATATCCAATCCCTGATGGAGCCTGATACCTAAGTCCTTCTGCTCCCTCAAAAAAACCCCAAAGCAACAAAACACAAAACCAAGCCAAGTATCATCTAAAGCAGACACAACCTGCTTGAGAGGGTGCTAAGCCTCATGGGTGTGAAGCTACCTATGCTGCTTGGTCCTCGGAGTCACGGATAAGTCCCTGTCCACCTTTTATGTAGCAGTTTAAACCTAATGAACAAGGCCATCTAAAAATTTTATACCAATCTTTATCCAGAAGGCTAGATTTCTAGTGATGGGATAAGCAAAACAGGTCCAATCACAATGAATAAGTAGGAAAGAAGTGAATAGAGACAAAACACTACTGGGTCTTCACAGTGAGGGTTAAACATTGAGCAACACAGTTCTCTCAAATGAGTGGATAATGGGAATTGATATTTATATTAGAGTCAACAGAAGTCTGTGCTAGAATTCAAATATGTAGTTTAGCATGTTAAATTATTTCAAGTACTGGTCATCAAACAAGTACATCAATCAAGTACAGAGACATCAAACAATCCAAGTAGGGACAGAAAAAATATCACAAGGAACAGTGTGCAGATTAAGATGTGAGCAACAGTAAGGAAAGGTTTGACATTGCCTTAGGAATCAAACACTAAACTGTTATTCTTGCAAAGGGCGTAAGGTGGTGCTGTATTCTCTACATTATCCATGTCAAATTACAAAAGGTATGCACATTTGGGAAGCTAAAAGAGGATTTTCTATTTAGATTTCAGTCCGTCACTTCAAAGCATAACAGAAGTTGTCAATAATAGCTGACAAAGCGGGACATGTCTGTGTTAGGAATGTTAACCAAAGAAATGAGAGACTACCTGCTGCTGCCAGTGCTGGTCACTGCCCAGATAATGTGTTCTACTGCTACTACCATTTCTTATTATCAAATAGCCCACAAACTCACACAGAATTCGAAATAAAAAGCAATGATTGTGAGGAGAGGAACTGTTCCAATGATTAAAGCAAAAGAACCTCAGTTCAATGCTTTTGTCTCGTACAGACCTGTTCCATACGCACAGGAAAAGTCTGGCTAGTTAACTGGATGAGGCTGCTTCACAGATACAAGTGGGAGCCTGTAACTGTTTCTTTCAGGAAGAGACTTCCTTTGGGTATTTTTTTTGCTACCTGCTGTGTGTACAAGTCTTTCACTGACTTCACCAGAGCCAAATGCAAAAGTGAGAATCCTTATCAGGGATAATTTAGCTCCCCAGTGCAGAGAGAAGATTTTAGAATACAACGCACTGCTTGTCTTTTGTTGTTGTTGTTGTTAATGTCTTTCAATCTTGACTAAAACTGACACAAAGAATACTCTGCACAAATTTAAGATCTCCATTAGCCATCTTTTAATGAACTGCAATAAACAACACACTGACCTGTTGGGCTTCAACTGTAGCTGAATAACCTGTTTTAGCAAAGCTACAGAACTTCAGTGACTGTATTTTCCTCCCCAAATTTGCTTATACAGTTTTGAACTCATCATCAAACCCCCCTGACTGGAAGAACACCCAGGGGAGAACATACTATGAATACAAAGCATGTTTTTAAGGGGTTTTATATTCAGACATTCACCGTGTTTTGACTTGCACCGTTTTCTTCTATCAGAAATGTAAAGCTGGCATTCAACTTCACAATGGTGATATTTTCTTACTGTCCCAAAAAGACAGGTGAACTACAGAAAAAAATTCTATGTTTCTGACAAAAGATAAATAAGATGAATTTTTAGATGCTAGATTCAGATCCACACCACAAATGAAACACTGCATACTTATATATTGAATTTGACAGAGTTTGCATTGCACCCTTAATAGTTGGCTTAAAAAATTAAATAAATAAATAGGAGTTCTGCTTACACCTTTTCAGGTTTACTGATTGATTTCAAGCTTTGGACGATGCTAATCAATAGCAATCGATATCCGCCGCTGCTTTTTTTCCCAGTCATTTCTTACTGGCTTGTACAAAGAAAGAGGAATCCAATATTGGGAAACCATGCAATGGTTTTATAGACTACATATCATGTTTGAACAAGGTGAAATTGCAGGTTAAATTGCATGAAGGTCCAGATACCTAAACAGACTGCAAAAAATTCCTTTGAGGTTATGTTTTTAAATTTTAATATAGAACAAATGTCACCGTATAGCAATGTCGAAGATATAAAGGACTTTGGAGTTCAATAACAAATACAGAGTTGTTATTTGAAACAAAAATGTAACTCCTGAGAACAATCAGTTCAGTTTTCTAGCAGCGGTTATACTGTGTGGTCATAACCATTTTTTCCCTTTTACACAGGAGTCTCAAGGTGCACATTTTTAATGTATCCGAGCAGTTTCCAGTTAATGTTTTATATTTCTACAGCTATTATTTTCTGTTGAAAGAAAACTAGTAAAGGTTCAGTCAAGAAAGGGAAAACAAAGGAAAAAGATCAATATTAACACTCTACAAATATTGACTTAGCAAAGTGACTTTGTTGTCTTTCTCCCACAGGAATTTATATTGAATAAGTGATTTATTTAAAAGAAAATACTGATAGAACATATTAGTCTAACTAAAAATCAATATTTTCAGGCTACAGCATATATTTACAAAGTAATGCCCAAACTGAAGACGCTCAAAGATCTGTTATTTATTTCCAATTACCTTTCATATAAAGGTTTATGATACACAATTTTCCAGACTACTTAAGCATTTAAAATTCTCACCAACCTAATAAATTATTAAATTTTAAATTTCTCAAAAAGTCATTAACCATTTTATCCAACAGTGGTTTCATTTATAAAAAACACACTTTGTTCTATTAAACCTTCACACCTGAAAAATTATTTTCAATAACTAGATGTCAGCAAAACCAACAGTATATAAAAATGTTAATAATAATATATATCAAGAAGCCTCTCAGTTTACAGCTGCCCTTGACAAACTATTAATAAAACATAAGCTAAAAATCAGAGAAAAACAGTTTCTTATTTAAAATGCAATAACGTATGTGCCCAGAGGAAAACAGCATCATTTCCACAGGACGAGCTTACGTGATACCTTCATTGCATCCGGCTCAATTAGCTTTGTGTTTCTGTGGCTACTGGTGCCCATGGTGATCGTGGTAGAAACTGATCCTTTGCAACTGTGAGAGGAGGAGGGTCTTGAAGGAGTTCTGCTGTCACCTGTAAACATTGATAGTTACATTATTTCAACCTGTTCCTAGTGCTATTTATCATAAAGCCTTGCACACTGAAAAACTGGATGACAGTAACTTCAATCAGAAAAGCTGATTTCCCTTATAATTACATAACAATTAATAATTCATTAGCCAAACATCTCGATTTCCCTGACAGTATCTCCCAGGCAAATGGGTGTACAAATGGCAAAACCCTGGAACCAAATCCACCTGAGGACAAGGAATTGTTACCACATGATTCTATTTAACTTGGAATCAGGGTAAATCTTTATGTGGATAGGTTTAACCTGCTTCTAGTGTAAAGGTATTTCTTTGCAGGACAAGGTAGTTTCCCTGACAGACAGGGCATCACCTATGCACAGCTGCCCAGCACAGTTACTTCCAAGCCTTTACTTTCCAACTCCTCATGATGGGGCAATTCTGCTGGTACAATTGTTGATTTACCTACATAAACTTCATCACTGTTTTGTCATCTTTGCATCTCCTCACTATTGCCTGGAATTGGAACAACTTTAAGTAAACAGCACACGCTATATGTGAGTATTTCATACATGGTACCTTTGCAGACTGTTGTTAGCCTGTGGTCTTTGTCCAGTTTGGAAAGGGTTTTAAGTATCTTTATAACTCCAGGAAGAACATTAAACTCTCATTGACTGTGTTTGAAAAGTAGCCTTGATAATTGAAACAAAGAGGGTGCTTACTGATGCATGTTTAAGGTTTCATCTCTGATCCAGGAAGGAAATAAATAACTTACTATGTTGCAATATATGAGCATTCATTTCCTCTCTTCCCTCTGGTTTGTGCCACTTGAGAGTCAACAAAATTCACCCTTAAGAATTTGAGAGCTTCACATCATAGATGCAGCCAAAGTCCATTTGAACATGGGGGTCAGATATTCTACTGGGACACGCATGCAATTTTATATTCACATGTTACTTCTGTATTTTTAAATTTCTATTAGTCAATAACATCTTCACTAATCTGATAATAATTAAATAAATACTCAGCTGTTCATTGCCCCAGAGCATGGACTCCAACAGCAGTAAAACTCCTGATAGGAAATAAAAATACCTTTAGTTGATGCTAGTTTGTGATCAGTTTTCCTTGAGATTCTTGGTGATGGTTTTGATACTGGCAGCATGGTGCCTTCAGAGGAAATTTCAGCTTGACTCCCAAACTGCTGCTGCCTCAATCGACTGTCAACTTCCAGTTTCTCTCGTGCAGCCCTGCAGCACTGCTCACTGGTGGTCATGTATAAGTCACAAAACTTTAGGTAAAGAAAAAAGTGATCTGGTAAGTGAAGTGTTCTTTTGCACAGTTTTAAGGATTAAAATGTAACATTAGTAAGTAGAGGAGAGGTCAACAGATATATCTTCTCTTAAAGCACCATATTCATTTTAATGAATCAGAGTGACACAATAAACTGGAGCCACGATTCAACCAGAAGGTCCAATGTTCAAAGAAAATTAAGTGCAACTTTCAAGCAAGAGGTGATTTATGTTTCTTTCCAGATGTTTGAAGACTGACCTTTTTGTAAATTAGGATTTTTAATAGGGGGATAGTTTTCTTCTATAAAACTATGTTTATTTACAAATCTCTTAAACTCTTCAATCAGTTCAAAATGTAGAGATGATGTCAGATAAACAGATGAGGTTTTGCACCTTGAAAATTAGATGTTCAACAAACACAATAATGTCCTCCACGCAAGAAATTAAGAAAATGTGACAGACAACTCTCCTTGGTTAGTTAAGTTTGCTGTCAACTGTCATTTTTATCCTGCCATTCCTTTAACTCTCACATTCACACACACCGTTAGGCTTCGTGCTTACTGTTTGGCTCTGCCTAACACATTAAGCTCACTTGCAGCAAGTGACCTTTTCAAGTTTAAAAGCCAGATAAAGTGAGGGAAACAGAAATATATACCAGCCCCTGTTCCAGTACGTAGGCAGTTGGAGGGGGGGAGCCTGGGGTAAGGTCCTGAATAAACCATCACCTGGAGGTGGGCTGTATTGTGTTTGATAATATGAATACTGGCAATAACACCGACCCAGTAACACAAGAACAAATAATATCACTGCCATACCTTGCTGTAGTCAAGTTTGCCACTGCAGTTAAAATCAGCTTGTTTAATAATGGTATTCACTTCATCCCCAGTCATTTTTTCACCTCTCTGCAATGAAAAAATAACTCAGTTTGGGTTCAAGACTGCTGGTCACCCACAGCATGTATTTAACAAAAAACACAAAGAAAAATTCTTCTTATATCCTTTATATCCTGCAATAGATTTACACAGATTATCAAATTAAAGGTCCACATCATAAAAAAATATTTTCCTACAATGCTACTAAATACTGAACAGATGAACTGCATCAGTTTATGCCATTTTGTGATGCCTTCTGGAAGCCTACCACAGACACTTACACCAAAGTTCAGAAAATCTTCCATAAATTGGGGAATCCCAGCTATTGCTCATTCTTACTTGTACTGTGGCATGCTGACAACCAAGAGGTAACTTCATAAAGGTTGGTTTGACTTCTTTCCTTGAACTATCCTTTTATACCAGATATGTTTTTATGTCATTGTTTTAAGCTGCATTAATGACATGTATAGGTAAGCCTGACGACATTTGCGTGCTTTGGGTTAATAACACATGATCTCTAACCAAAGTATTGAGCTGTAATAAAACTAAAGCACTGGCCTTAATATTTTATGTGTAACATAAAAAGATTATTTTTTTAGCATTGTATCTGAACATACATAAACAACTTGTGAGGCCAGAGCAGCAAAGCTGTACCATTAATTCTCCAAGTAAAAAGTTCATAACCCCAAAGGGCTGCAGAGGGGCTCTGTAGAGTTACTGATTCCTTTGATCAGGAATATGTGGTGACACATTCTGAAGAGTTTTATCAGCCAATTTCCACAAGATCTCTACTAATGGTTACAGACAGATAATTAATTTTCCACTAATACTTACTGTTGTAAGAATTTTATAAAGTTCATTGTGTAAAATATACCCGGTGTTCTCTGTGTCTATTTTCCGAAATGCTTCGAGCAGTTCAGTTTTTGTAGCTGGTTTTTCTTGTTTTAAAATAGTACAAAAATCATCAAAATTCAGTGTGGTCGTTTGTGAAGTCCAATATTTATTAACTGTCTTTTGAGATGGATTTCTTCCAGCCTGCTGAAGTACTGAACAATAAAACACAATATTAACTGTATATTCCAGCTGCCACTAAAGGAGTTTTCTCAAAACATCCTCTAATTACTTTCCACGACTGTTCTTTTTTAAGCCAAATCAATCCAAGGGGAAAGCTGATCTAAAGGACAGTTTGGTTTATAGTCTCAATCCCATACTCTACTGATCCAGACTGACCGCGACCTTCCCTGGCCTTGAATTCTGTGGATTGTCCCAGAGAGGTTGAAGCAGCCCAAGGGGCAGATGAGCTGACTCGTATATTCTTTTGAAAGGAGACATCTAACAGGCAGTGCCTGACATCCTAGATCATCCCTCACCAACTATGATCCAAAACGTATGTCACGGTGCTCAGAATCACACCCGCTTTCTTCTACAGAAAAGGAAGACACCAGAGAGCAGTCTGTGACTTTTTATAACACAACAATATCACAGGAATTCTCTTGCTTAAAGGCTCTGATCTGCAGCTTCCCCTTACTCATGTGCACAGACTCAATGGGATGTCTTCCTTAAAGAAAGTTAATTTGTTCAAATGATTAATTAAGCAAAATATCCATGAATTCAAAGACAGTCTCCTCAAGTGCCAAGTGTGAAATTCAGCCCAGTGTCTCTAGCCCTGCCTTAATATCAAGGACCTATTTGTAAACGCGTACATTAATAGATCCTGTTTCTACTGATACACACAAGCCTTTCCACTTCCTATGCCAAGGGCTGAGACCTACTGTAGAATTCACCATAAACAATATTTTATGTCACGTCTATACGTTTGAACTTACCCATTCAAATTACACAAGATGAATTTCAAATGTAAAGGAAAAATGACACCAACAGACATAGATTAAGGCCAACAGCCAATACCATACAAGCAGCCAGTCCCACTGCTCCTACTCCTGGTGTTCTTCAAAATGGATTTGCTGGATCTAGTCAGAGTCTTAAAAGTCTTTACTAAAAACATCCTTTCATCAGTTGCCAGTGTAAAGAATTTATTACATTAAGTTGAAATTAAATTCAAACGCAGTCTATCTGAAACTGGAGGGATGCTTTTCTATATTCCCAAATAATCAAGCTTTTAGGGAAATACAAGCCATCCTTCATCACTGCCTTGGCTGGCAGCTTGATTTTCAGCCAGCTGACCAACGACCAAGTCTATACCGGCTGAGGGCAGCTCAGTAGCATCTGTGAAATGAGGTGGTGGCATCATTACAATTCTCAGTAGGCAACTGTGTCACCATAAAAGCAAACAAACAAAACCAGACACCTTTGTTGCTAATCTCTGATTGAATGCCAAGGACTAAATAAAGATTTCTGCCCTGTCACCTCTACAGCGGAGTCAGGAGAATACAGCAAAGCTACATCTTTATCCATGCCACGCTTGGGCACAAAGCAATTGTTTAAGGACTTCAGTGTCAAGGTCAGCCAAGGAAGGGCAGCTACTCTGTGTGTTTGTTTTCAGCAGATAGCCAAGTTCCCTGGAATGTCACTAGAGCACAGCATTCACTGGCATTTGACAGACTATCCTTCAAATATATAAAAATACTCATATATAAAAATAATTGTGTAATATTCTTATATATCCAGGGAGATCAGCACTTGCCATGCCCTACATACTTCCCAAGTTTGGATTTTTTGAAAGTTCAATTAGGCTGCACCTTTTATTTACACTTCTTTACAGACTCCTAAATACCTTAAATAATACGACAACACAGGAAATGAAGCTGCTATCTGTGAATAAGTAAAGCTCCCCCAAATAAAACTCCACAGAGCCAATCTCCAAGCGAACATTTTAGTTTAGAATCTGTATCAGCCAAACATCACACAACAAGAGATGCTTCAACGTTGGCACCACTCATCTGATAGATGTCAGAATTTACTTAAGATGCGCTATAGGACTGTGATAACTCTCAATGCTTACAAATTTGAAAAGAAGTTCTTAAAAATCTCTGAAAAGACTAGAAGCCTGAGCAACTGATTGCCCTTTCTGAACTGACCTTGAAACCAAAATGCCCAAACACTTGCTATGTAGCAAAGTGGCATATGGATAGAGATGAAAGCCAAAGCCTATATAAAAGAGATGACATTTGTTCACACCACCCCTATCTGAAAATCCAGATTATCCAAAACTATCATTAGGATGTTCTAAAGGCACTTTTATCACAGCTGAGAAAGACTGGATAACACTGAGCCACACACTGAAAGAATGTACTTGTAATGGGTAGAATTTCCTGTACTGGTGTGGGGAAATAAGCTACAATCAGTGCAACAGAGAAGGACACTCAGCTTTTATGGCAGTGGTTTCCATGTGGAGATCTCTCCTATTTTAGGCACGGGCAATGCTATGCCTATCAGTGAGAAATGCTTCCTCACATAAGAAAAAAAAAAAAAATTATGATCACTGGAATTATGATAAAATTTTTTTTTTTAATATCTGAGCATATTTCTGCCTTCAGCCATTGATTGCTTTTTAATTACAACCAACTGCAATGCTGTAATACACCTACCTTTTACTTTAAGGCATCATAATTTGTGAGGAGGACTTGTGAAAGCAACCTGTACTACCACCAACCCCAAGGGCATTCTGAGCTGGACCCCAAAACCCACAGAATAAAAATCAGCCTTTTTTTTAGTTACACAGTTTAGTTCTCTTTATCTAACTGAAGGTTTATGTTCTCATGCATTCTTTGACAACTGTGTAAGCTGGAAATATCTTTTTCTAATTAAGCAAGCTAAAATTTCTACCTGGAGTTTTGTGATATGAAAAACTGAACTGAAAGATGCTTTCATGAGTTTCCTAACACAATTCCATGCTATTACATACCAACATGAATAGAAAAGGACAAAACTGCTCCAAGAAAAAAAAAAAAAAAAAAAAAAAAAAAAAAAAACCACCCAAAAACCAAACAAACAAGGTAAGAAAAAAAAAACAACCCTACAACACCAAAAGAACC
>JANHGN010020509.1:23042-48188 GCA_024605025.1 Megaceryle maxima | reverse complement strand
GTCCTTTTCTGCAGGGCTGCTCTCTATCACCTCCTCCCCCAGCCTGTATTGATAGTGGGATTGTTCTGGCCCAGGTGCAGGACCCTGCACTTGCTCTTGTAGAACCTCATGAGGTTCACCTGGGCCCACCTTTCCAGCTTGTCCAGGTCCTTCTGTAATTAAGTGGATGAAACCACTCTTCAAACAAGCATTTTCAAACTAATCCAAAAAGACATGTCTGTGAGTATTCTTGAGGATGAACTTATTTAACCCCAAGACTTTGCTCTGTCATCACAATTTTAGGCTCTTGCTTCCTGTTCCCTACCCTGGTGATTAAGACCATTAGCAACGGAGGATTTGAAATAGAAAGGGGAAGGGGCAGAAACCTGCAATGCCATCAGTGAGACCCTACAGTGCTCCCCCAAATGTGCATATCTATATATATATTATGTTATATATATATGCACATGTGCATATCTATATAAAAATACCCATTCACAGAGAGGAATAACTATCTAAGCAAGTGTTCCCAGCTGGAGGGCTGGGGAAGGCCCCACCTTGAAAGCACAGGCCCAGCCAGCAGTGAGGGCAGGGCTCAAAGGGCTTCCAGGACCTTGCCTTTCCCCAGCACACGGTGGTATGTGCACCATGCGTGGCTGGGGCTCAGCCAGGCAGGTGCTGTGACCCATGGAAGGGAGCTAGGGCTAGCTAGGGAGCTGCATGGCTACCCCATGGCAGGGTGGTGAGAGGAGCAGGCCTTTTCTCCAGTGTCAAATGCTGTTTGGATCAAAATGCACTGAGAGTGAGTGGTTTTAACCTTTCCTGATAAGACTGGTACAATGGTTATCTGAAAAGCCATTAAAAGCAGAAAAAAAAAAATAAAAAAATAGAAGGACAGACATTTAAATTCAGCAAACTTCTAAACCAAGAGGTCTAACACATCTTGGAAACACTTACTTAACTTTTCCTGACATTTGTTTTCCAGCAAACTAACAAGTATTTATAAAATACTTTAGTCCTGTCTGCATTCATGCCCAGAAACCAACTTCATCCACGTTCTTACTTTAAACTCCAAGCCAGTTGTCCTCACTGATAGACTCATACTGAAATCATTGGAGAAAATCTCACTGGCTTCAGTGAAACCAAAAAATTTACCCACTGACTCCCAAACCCAAAAAAGCCAACTGAGTTTCACAGCTGGAACATGGCTGTGTCAGATACTTTCAGAAACTGTGATTCGTGCTCATCTCCTGCATGCTGACAGCATAGAAAAGAAGCCAACCCACTGTGAGTTCCTGTGTTGAACCTAGAGAGGATACAGATCTTTGAGACACCTTTTTGCCCAAGCTGTTGAGTTTTACACTTTTGGCTTCATCAGTCCCAGGTCTGGCCCCTTTTTCAGTGTCCTTCAGAGTTCCAAGACTGATCACCAGTGCTCCAATGGTGATGATGCTCCATCCATCCCCTGCAGCTCCCTGCTGAGGGACACAGTGGGTGCTGCACGTCTGCACAGGCTCAAAAAACTACTGGAACAAGACCATGTGAAACAAATCCATTGGGGGATATTAAATTCAAGGACAGCTCTGTCAGCTCAGGAAGTCCTTGAGATACTAATTGCTGGAAGCTGGGAAAGTAGACTGGGAAAGTATCACAGAGTGCTTGCCTTGTTCTGGTGCTTTTATCTAAGCATCTCCTGCTGGCTCTGTCAGAGGGTGAATCTGGGTCTTGCTGGACTTTGGTCTGAGCCAGCACAGGCATTCTTATGATCCTATGCTGCCCAAATTTTCCTTAGCATTTTGCCAAAGCTTTATCCTCTTCTTTTTTTCATAATAGCAATGTATTAGGTTGGGTTTTTTGTTTTGGTTTTTTTTTTGGGTTTTGTTTTTTTGGGGTTTTTTTATGACTGCTGATGCTGTTTGGGGAATTCTATTTCCCTCAAGCATAATAGTCTGAATAATCTGCATTAGTTATGCAATATACTGTTAACATGAGGTTTTGGCAAGGTTTCTTTTCACCCGAATTCAGGACATTGAATGATTCTTCTTTTCTTGGACAACAAAACCACCCAAGTCTCCTTTCTGAATAGACAGACCAACCTTGATGGTTCAGCTGGATCCTGGACTGACATGAAGCTCAGCTCACAGGAAGAAACACTGTCATGGGTTTATTAATTTATTTTCTTTCCTCCAATCAGTATATAATTAATTTACAAACCCAGCTCTGCAGGGTTTATTTGAATCGTAGAATGTTTTGGGTTGAAAAGGACCTTAAAGATCATCTAGTTCTAACCCCCCCTGCCATGGGCAGGGACACCTCCCACTAGGAATGATGCAAGAGGATGGGAATATGGCTGTGGAATGTGAAGGAATTTCCACAGACTAACATTCTCAGCAACTTGGCTGATAAAGCCAGCAATAAATGAGCAATAAACAGCAATAAAAGCAGGCAGGTTGTTCTTCAGACTGAAGGCGGTTAAAGAAAGGAAACATCCCATCACTGCAGAAAGACAACAGAGGTTACTATTTAGAAGTGATCTATGAATGGAAATCAGTTAATGGTACAAAAATGAAGGCATCTCACACATCAGAAGCAGGAAGGCAGGAGACTTCACCTGGTGTATGTCAAAGATATTGAGATAGATGCTGCTTGGCTGTAACCCCAAAACAGCCCTGCAGTGATCCAACCAAGCAGCTTTACCCCCCAGCAGCTCCCATCATGGGAGGCAAATCCCTCCCTGTGCAGGAGACCCTGCCACAAGCCACATGTCTATCAGCATTTCTCCCCAAACCTTCTTCCCAGAGACCCATTTTACAGGAGTTTTGTGACAAGGCTGGCTCTTGTCATGGGATGTGCACAGGGGAGACTGCAAGAAGGGGGAAAAAAAAAAAAGACTCAAACTGAAGTGTACATAGGATGATACAATCAAAGTGCTTGGGATGGAGCTGGGGGGAGAGATTTTAGAGTATCATCTACCAGAAGAACTAACATCAATATTGTCAGCTTATGGAAAACTGGCGTGGAGAGAATGAAACCCCAAAGGGACCAGGGAAATCTCTAATGTCTGGGAAATCTGCTGCAGAACAGCAGAAAGTATTTGTGAAAGAAATTAGAGAAGCTGCAACTGAAATTCCTCTGGTTGTGGCTCAAATGGAGGAAAGAAATGCATTCTTTACCCAAATATTGGGTAAAGAAACTTCATGAGGGTAGGATAGCCAGATAAAATTTGGAGTGGGATAACTGCAACACCATATAAATGCTGTCAAATAGGAGAAAGATTTAAAGGAGTTGGGCTAGTGGGAAAGGTAAAACAGTAAAACAGAGCTCAGATATATTTCTATGTAACTCAAAAACGAAGGTGGAAGTAAAGTGGGTGTGAAGCTGTCACTGAAACCATTACTTTTCTCAAGTTACTTAAAAGCCTTTCAGGAAGGGACTGTGGGTTCTTCTGCTTCCCAGTGCTCAGCTGGGGATGAATTCCTGGGGCCCATTTCTCAAGAAAGAAAACAGGCATCTCTGCCTGAAAACCAGTATCTGGAGCAGGGCTTCAAAACAGCAGAGCAGCTAAAATCACCAGGGCTTGTTAAAGTCTTCAGTTAAAGGAACACATGGAGAATGACAGCACAAAGCAGCACAAAGGCTAGCAAGGATGTGAACAAAAACTGGAAATCTCTCAAAGTTCAGCTTGCTGTCAGCTTATTTTTGGGAGGGAGATACATGGAGAAAGGGAAGGTGCTGCGAGCTAGACAGTTTTTTCCTGCTTATGGTTGTATCTTCTCCTTAGAAGGGGCGGCTGCTGTCTCCTATGGACTCTGGCTCCAAGAAACACAAAGTAGAGGAAACCTATTTTTAGTCTCCATGAGACAAAAGTGCTAGTAAAAAAAAAACCAAAAACCTAACAATTGCTTCCTGTTTAGGGCTGCTTCTGAGAGAGAAGAGATCCTGCCAAGATGCTGAGGCTGGAGCAGGACCTTGGCACAGGTTACAGTTCTCAGGGGCTGCCCCAGGGAGGGCAGGCAGGTCTGTCTGGAGCTGTGCTGTGAGATGGAGTCATCTGGGGATGTGAGACAAGAAAAGATGCTCTTGTGTCTCAAAAGACCCCATGCTGGGCCAGGAGGTCCATGTCCTGGGTTCCTGAAGGAGGAGAAGGGACTTGAGCTTCTGCTCATTTGGGATTCTTGGTGTCTATAGGCTTCAGGTTGAACTCAACTCTTCTTAGGTTAAAAGATTCAAGAGGCTCTATGTGACACATGAGTCTAGGGAGACAATTTGCAAAGTGACTTTCACACTGAACCTTAGATGGATTAAACACTTATCCCTCTGAAAATTCAAAAGCTTGGTAATACAGGTCAGATTTACAGCAGGAGAGCAGGTAACATAGCAGTCAGTGTGGCTGACTCATTTATCTTCAAAGTGCTTTGGTACTTCCACCAGCAAACTATGTGCAAGAAATTAAATTAGGAACCAATCCATGCTCACTGAAATTAAAACCACAGTGTTTTTTTCACTCTGCTAGTCATAAGTACTTCCTCATTTTAAAACCCCAGCACTGGCATTCTAGATGACATTTAAAGTTTTTCAAAAGCAAGAAAATTATCATTAGAATTCAGCTTAAAATGCAAGTTTTTCTATTTAGGCACAGAACATACTGCAATGCTTCATGGGATAGTTGGTGTTTCTTCTGCTGCACCATTAAAATCCTATCATGGATGTCAACAGCTACTTACTCTGACAAGGAGCTTTACTTCTCCATGTGCTTTCTCCACATCAGGCAGCCTCAAAAGGAGGAAGACACGACGTTTTTTCGCCTAAAATCACAGACTGAAAGGGTAGGAATGAATTCCCATGGGTGGATTTACTCTTAGTTGCATACAGGATATTTTCAGCTACTTTCTGGCATGCTGTGGAAAAGCCATGGAAAGAGAA
This sequence comes from Megaceryle maxima, assembly GCA_024605025.1. NCBI lineage: Eukaryota > Metazoa > Chordata > Aves > Coraciiformes > Cerylidae > Megaceryle > Megaceryle maxima. The sequence continues at coordinate 43,286 of JANHGN010020509.1, read as the reverse complement.
AAAACAAAGAGAAAAAAGAAAATCCTGGTAGACCATGTAACACACAAAGCAATAATTTAATTTCTACTCGGGGCTCTCATCAGGAAGTGGAAGCCTAATCATGTATTTTCAAAGCTTCTTAGCAAAACTGGAAATGCATCCTAGTAAATTTGGGAATACCTATCACAAGAGATCAGCTGAGCCCAGCCTAATAGTATCCCACCAGCTGCACCATGCTGGGAAAGGTCTTGCGCATCCCCATGCACTTCTCCTGGTCAAGGAAGAGCGTGTTGGCTTTGACAGACAGGTCATGCTCCAAGACTGACTTGACGTGAACCAGCATTTGCAGTGCATCCTCGGAGTCTCTCAGACGCTGCTGAAGGCTCTGGATTGTCTTCGATTTCATGGACCTCATTGACGAGGCTGGAAAACAACAAGAAACCCCCATGAATGGTCCCATCATGGGGGTGTTTTCTAGCATGGTGTGGCTGACAGGCTCCTCGGGCACAGGATTTCCCCTTTCAATGTGCTCAAACTACCTCAGACCCCCTAATTCTAGGAGAAACACAGGAACATGGATGGCAGAGCTCCTCTGAATGTCAGTAGGAATGGTGAAGTTTACTGTAAGGCTTTGGCAACGTGCAGCTCTATTTCTCAGAGCAGCTTCTGCCACTGAGAAGAGGGATGAGCAGCTGTGGCTTCCTTTTCCTGTTTGGTTTTATGGGTTGGCTGGTTCACCCTCTTGGATTTCCCTGTGCAGTGGCCCTCCCTACACCCATGAGTGCACCCGCTGCAAAACAGGACAGCTGGGAGAGGCCAAAAGTGAACGTGAAACAAGTAGAAGATGGAAACAACCATGGCATGCGAGATGCTAAACAGCTCTGGGGCTGGGTCTAAACTGCTTTTAAAAGGCTTCACATGCAGTCATGCCCAAAGGGCTCCCAGGAGGAGGTGTGAGATTCAGGGTGGATCACAGGGGTGCCGCTGGGCACTCAGGGCAATCTGGTCCTCCATAGTCCCTTGGGGTGCAATCCCAAAGAGCTCACTACGTCCTTCGAAGGATTTCCAGTGTCTCCAGGGGAGGGGAGGACAGCCCTAGCAGCTTCTCCATGCAGTGCACCCTTTCTTTAAGTTAACCAAAAAGGAAGGAGCTAAGTGCTGTCAACATGAGCCCATCAGAGAGCAAAGGGCTTATCCTTCAAATCTGAGCACATCCAACCACTGGGGAAGCAGGCAGGAGAAGAGATGAGGTTTAACCAAGTGGGAAAAATCCAGCCCCTCATGGGGTGGCATCAGCCTCCTTTGTGGGTGCAGAGCTCTCCCAGCACCCAAAGACTGGGGCACCTGCTCAGTGCTTTTGATTATATCAGTGCGCTTATGGAAGGACTATTTAGAAAAAAATAAACAACCCATAATTAATTTTATCATCCAGGGATGCTCCTGAGTGCTACCACTTGTGACTCACTCAGGACCCCGCCAGCCCTGCATTCCTGCCTTACTGGATCTGGACAGGGTCCCGGCACAGCTCCACATTCAGCCTCCGCGTGCGTTCATCCAGCCGGGTCTGGGCCACTTTTAACGGAGGCACTTTGTCCCTAATGGCTTTTCGGATGGCTTCTATGTTCATCTCAATCTGGAAGATTTCCTGCAATGTCTAGTGTGAAAAGAAACAGATACATCAATTTAAAAATATATTCTCAAGTGACCACATCATTTCCCTTTTCTCCTGTCTGTCTGCAGTAAAAAATAGGTTCAATAAGCAGACCCTGGGCTCAGATCACTGTCATTCTGCCACCTATTGAGGTACAGATCCAGCAGAGAATTCTCTTAAGGGAAAAACCTCTTTTTGCTGTTGCTATCACATCAGAGGAGGTTTTGGAGCTGTGGGGAATCTATTGAATTACCAGCTTCCAAAATTACTGCTTGAAGGAACTTCTCATTCATCAACAGCAACTCACAGAGGGAAAGTTTTTAATGGATCTTCATTTAAGGTCACAGCATCAGCCCGCAGTGCTGCAAGCCCAGTCTCCACTCAGTTAATACTGTGTTCAGCGCTCTTCATGAAGCTTTCCATGAGACCCACTGGCTGGATCCTGGTGCCCATCACAGGTCTCCACTTCCTAAGCTTGTCAGAGCAAATGCACAGATACCCATGCAGTAAACACAGAGTGCTGAGACTGAAAGCACATTCCCGGAGGAGAAGCGAGCCTGCAAATACCCCAGCAGAGGCCCAGCAAGGACCTTCTACACAGCAGACAGAGTTTCTGCAATAAGTACCAGGAGATGCAACGAGCATTGGCATTTTCTGCTGGAAATCCCTGTGCTGTCAGCAGGGATGCGCTAGCAAAATACCTTATCCCTCAGGATGAAATTACAATTCCAGCTCATCCTGCTCCAAGGAGAAAGTATGCAACAGGACAGGTTAGGCATGAGGAAAAACTTCTTCACTGAAAGGGTTGTTAAGCAGTGAAACAGGCTGCCCAGGGCAGTGGTGGATTCCCCACCCCTGGAGGGGTTTAAAAGCTGTGAAGATGTGGTACTGAGGGACATGGTTGAGTGGTGACATGGCAGTCTGAGAGATCGGTTGAACTCTAAGTTCTTAAAGGTTTTATCCAACTGAAACAATTCTATGATTCTATGAACACTTTGAATTTAAAACAGAGAATGGTACTATAACCAGGTCCTTGGGGCAACCTCTTCTCTTCTTGGGCCAGGTCAGCATGGAGGGTGGTGTCACTGGGAAGTGATGGTGTCACCTTAAAGGGGAGGGGTTCAGGCTACCTTGGCCAGGTGTGTCTGAATCTTGCTCTTGGCGTCAGCTGTCTCAGCAATGCGGTTGGTGAAGGCAGTGTTCATCCTGTTGAACTGGTGCCACATCTCATTGGCTGTCAGCACCAGCAGGTTCTTGATGCTGTCCCGCAGCTTGGCCGAGGCCGCCCGCTCGCTCTGGGAGCGGAGAATGTTGTCATCTGTGAACTTGGCCCATGACTCGGGCACTGAGATCCTGGGGGCAGGGAGAAAGGAGAGGACTCCAATAAGACCATGCTGCTGAAGCTGGCTATGGGCAGGCAAAGACCCTGCCAGGGAGCAACAAGCATGGATTAAATGTAGATTAAATCTATGCTCTTAATCTGACCACATCAAAGCAAAACAACTGGACACCATTTTTTCAGTAGCACTTATCAAAAGATGACATGCTCATGAAGACAACAGTGATACTTAGGAAAATTCTGACAAACAAAAGATTCCCCCAGAAAAATAGAGATTTTAATCAGACCTCATATGCCAGCTTCGCAACAACGTGCATGTGGCAGTCAGTTCATTTTGCTTGTGATTTATCTCAGTTTCATACTAAAAAGAACAAGCATTAGGTAATATTCAATTCCCTGTCCGCACATTCAGGATGAAATTCATGCCTGTTCAGTAGTCCAGAACAAGGTCAACAAAAGACTTAAATACCACATAAGCTCCATTTAAAACATGCTGATCCTCGGCACATTTTACCCCCCTCTGAATTTTTAGCATCCATCCTTTGCAATTCATTTGCCTGCCTAAATAGGTCTGAGCTCTACTGTGAATAATTACTCAAACTTTAGAAAGATTGAGTCCATCTATGCCCCTCCACAAACTGCACACATTTGTGGGAGCAGCAGACTGGTTCCCTCAGCCCTTCGCCATTTAAGACACGTCTGCAAGTGCTGCTTTAGGTCACCATTCACTTAGTGCAGAGCCAAAGCTAAATTCCTGGCACCCAAAAGCAGCTGAACTCTATGCCAGGACCACACTCTCTAATTCTTTATCTTCTATGCCATTTTGGCTCCCTGCCAGGCCCTCTCCATGCAGGGGTGAACCCCTCCAGACTTTACATCAGTGAAGAGCACTCAGGCAAGCACTGACACATCTTTGAAAATATGCATAAATTTAACAAGCTGCGAGAGGTGCTGGACTGAATTCATTTCAGGCTGATCTCTGAACCCTGATCTAATGTTTAATTAGGTGGGACTTGCTTTCATCCACTGGATGTTCAGCATCTGGCTGAAAGCAGAGGGTTGTGCTTCCCTTATGGCAAGGGGAGAGAAATGGGCCCTCTGAGGTAGGTGTCTCCATGTGAGCTGGATGTGCCATGCACATGCCTTTACAGTGGGGACAACCAGCTCCCTGCCAGGGAGAGGTACCATTCACCCCAGGGATAGTTTGGCACTCACGTGACATCAACCTGCTCCACCCCTTGGTAGTAGCTGAAGCCATCGGAGGTGTTCCTCAGGTGGTGTCACTTGTTGTCGATGCGGTGGGCAGCTTGCTTGTTGGCTAGGTCCTTCTCCATCTCATGCTCTGTTCGATCTCATGCTGCACTGTTCGACCTTTAACACACAAATACAGCCATCGGTAGGGATGTTGGCAAATGGAGTGAGTTGAAGTAGAGGTCTAACAGGGATTCACATTATAACTGCAAATGCACATCAACCTTGCAGCAGGAGGTAGGGGAGCTCCTCCTTATGTGAGCTGGGCTTTCGCCTTATCCAGGTACTGCTGCATCCTTTCCTGGCAGGACCTGATGAAATCAACTAGGCAAAGACAAAGCATGACACCATCAGCATCCATGCACAGTCCTCCTGGTCACGTTCATCCCCTCAGGCCTCTTCAACCTTGCACAATGCAAGAACCTGCTTCCTTGTCTTTCTGCCCAAAGCAAACAGGCAGGGAGTGGGAAAATGTGTTCCCCAACCCCAGCACAGTGGCTGGTGAACCTGCACCTATGCCCAGCAACCGGGAGGACACAGGAGGATGCTGTGGCCACAGCCATGGCCTTTGAATTCGCTTTCAGGGTGGGTTGTCAAGTGTACTTTCACCTTGACATCACTGTCAAGTGCTGGTTAGTTCTATTGTAGGAAGACAGGGGCAGATCCTGACCTGACAGGAACAGGCAGAGTGGTTCCCTGGACCAGCAGCGCTACACATCCCTGTCCTAAATATGCATCTACCCTTTTTGTTGCACAAAAATGTTTTCCTCCCCAGGATAAATCCATCCACACAAGACCTGACTTTGGTGCAAATCCCCAGTCATTTCTAAGAAACATTCAGCTCCACCAGAGGAAAGCATCTGCTGCTCACAGCTCACTTGACTTCAGCTCAAACCTATTGCGTTTGTAAAGCCCCAGCTACTGGAAGTAGGTGATTATTACTCCAAAACCAGGAATTTTTAAGCCCTCCTCTCTGCACAACCCAGCTGAAAAGCACAGCCTAAATGTGCCCCAAAATCTTAAAATCCAAACTGCCATTAGATACCAGCTCTGATTATTTTCCTAAAATCTCATGACCTTTAAATTAATCTTTTAATGGTTTAGGGCCTGACTCATAAGAAAAAATCTTCTAATGGAGCAGTGGCTTCCCAGTCACAGGGGCTGCAATTTCCTTCCTGGTTTCATGAGGCCTTTGCAGTGATTGTATTTCGCTGTACCCTGCCTTAGGATCCCATCTTCTGTGCCAACCCTCATTGTGGTTTGCTTTCTATTCATAATTTAAAGCAGGCTATATAAAGGCAGGCAGGAATGCAAGTTTTTATGACTTCTACAAAATACGTTGCCTGAGCACACAGTCCTGCTGCGGCCACGCTGCTCGGAGCAAAGCAAAGCTGGGGAGAGATGTAATATCTTTTATTAGAACAACGAATATAGTTGGGAACACCAGACAAGCTGCCGGGCCCATGCTGCCTTGGGAGGTTTAGGTTGGAGCTGAGGAACAATTTCATCCCTGCAAGGGTTGTCAAGGGCTGTCCCAGGCTGCCCAGGGCAGTGATGGAGTCCCCAGCCCTGGAGTGGTTTCAAAGCTTTGGAGACGTGGTGCTGAGGGACATGGTTTAGTGGTGCCCTGGCAGTGGTGGGTTAATGGTTGGACTCAATGTTAAAGGTTTCTTCCCACCAAAACAATTCTATGTGACGTAGGTACATACAGATCCTGTCCTGCCAGGGCTCTGAAAGGCAGGACAGTCTCACAAACTCCTTGAGGAGGGTCAGAGGACCCCAAGATGCTACACAAACACACTGCTGGTTCTTGGCTCTTCCTTCCTCTGTGAAAGCAAGTCTCACCCACACTGTGTGGACTGCGTGGGGAACGCTGCTCACTAGCCCAATCAGGCTTTGGAGGTTGGAAGAGTTTAGCACCTCACCAGCACAAAGGAGCTAATGAGGAAGCAGGGCTGCAAAACCTGTTTAGAGCAGTTTAGGTAAAAATAACTTGAACACATGATCTATGTTACCGTGAAGAGCTGTTTCTCCACATCGTCATGGACTAGGTCAATGTCAATCCTCTTCTCCCGGTGAAGCAGGCACTCCTGAGCGACTTGTTGAGGACATGCTGTCAGTGCTGGCTACAGGGACAAGGTTCCCTTCCTGGGGTGGTCCCCATTTCAAGTGATGTAAGAAAAGACATTACAGGTGGGCACAGAGATAACAGCCCAGGGCAGCTGGTTTAGCTGACAATGAGCAGCCGAGCTGCAACATCATCATTAAATCAATCTGAGGGAGCACACGTGTCCCTGGTGCAACCACAGCTAAATGCAGGGCCCTGTGTCAGGTTGGACGCTGACCTTGCCAGAGCCTTGTAGCAAGACATGGGGCTTTTGTTTCCCAAACCAGGATTTTGGATATACCCCTTATCAAAATATTTGGTTAAGCACATACTGTTCTGATGCACTCAGCATGTGCTGAGAGGGGACTCAACAGATGGCAAGGGATTTGTTTATTAGGAACTTAACTAATGGTCTCTTCATAAAAACTTTCTAGACGTGACGGAGCTGCAATGAAACAATTAGATGTTTGAATGGCTGCAGATGTTTCAGCAGCAGGACACAGCTTGCAGCCCACTGGACAGAGTCCTTACCTGGAGAGGGGCCTCTGTCTCAGCAAAGGCTGTCTCCAGTCATTTCTTCATGTCTATGAATGCATTGGTCTCCCCGATCATCTCATCCAGCTCATGGCAGAGCTCTGACTTCCAAAATCCTATATCATTGACACGTTCTCACAGGTTTTTGGTGCTTTCTATTTGAGTTTTCTTTGTCTGCTGATATTTATCCTGAATCATGTGGGAGGTATCAACTCTCAGATGCTCTGAATTTTGCCGGGAAGTCTCTGACTCTTTGTAGTTGATCAGGTTGGATCTGTACCAGTCATCGGGAGTGTACCGGGTGAAGAGGGTTGTTCTGTTAGAAACAAAAGGAATCATCTTGCTAGCAGTTAACCCCTGCAAGCTTCTGGAAAACGGAGCCAAAGATGGGTTGATGGCAGCTGTTTTGTAGTAGGTGCTGGGCATCCAGGGGAGCCTGAAGCTCTGAGGAAAGGGGTAGTAAGGAAAACGGTCATTATAGCTTGAAGCCATGGTGCTGATGGCTGGCAGAAGCTTGATGGGTGTTGACCCTGGGTGAGCATATGTTGCCATTAAGGGAGAGCCAACCAGCTCGATTCTTGAGCACTGCTACTCAGGTGAGTGTCCTGCACAAAGGAGACAGAAGAAGACAACCTCACTCAGTAAGCTCCTGCGCTTGAGTTACTTCTCACAGCAACACATGTAACTTACACAACCAGCTATGGACACAGCACCTTCCTGGGCCTGAAACTCCTGAAAGCAAGCCTCTTCTGAGAGCACCCCAAGCATTTGTATATATAAGGATTTGACTTCATTGTTGGTAGCTAGCATCAGATCTTGAAATGTGGAGAGAAACCAATCCTGGCTGCTAAGGACAGATACTACACCCTCATTTTCCTTCTATCTGTCAGTCCAGTGAGACTGTTGTTGCTGATCCTCTGCTGTTCATTTGTTTCTTTTGGCCAGTGTATCTGCTGATCTTACTCCAGATGTAATTTTCTCTCTAAAAAGTTCCATTACCAGCCCCTATAGCTTTGGCCATGCAGCTGCTACCACCCAGCACAGTTTGTGGATAAAAGACTCCACCTTCATAATCTCAACTGCATTAAATGCTCTAGTGAGAAGTCTGCAGGTGAGATGAGCTTTGCAGGACTGTATCCAAATTTGAAACACCCCCCCCCCCATTTCAACCTAAACCCAACAGCCATCTCTTGACTTGCAAAGGAAGAAAAATGCTTATGGCTTGCCCAACGCAAAATAAAAGCATTTGGAAAGGAGATACCTTACAAAATCTTTTTCAGAGTGGCTCACAAACACCCTTCTTGCAATAACCCCAAGAGGAATGGCCACACAGAAAGGTTTTGCTGCCAGTAACTGTGTGGGGCACTGAGGGTGCTATTGCTCCTTTCAGATTGGGGTTATCAATCATTATCAGAAATATAATGTAAAGGGACAACAAATGTACTTAACACGCCTAATCTGAGGACAAACACTCAGGAGGGTGTGTTGTGCTTGGTATGAAATTATTCTGTGGTTACAGGTGTCACCCCCTGGCAGAATACGTCCCTATGGCTGTTGTCACCAGCTGCCACATTGCAGGGATGTGTCCTTCCCCTAACACTGTCCTGTTCCCACTGCTTCCAGTCTGGCTCAGAGCCCCAGTGAAAGGTTAGGACACCGGTGTGCTACAAAGTCCCTTGATGGGAACGGGATTTGACACAATGCACATGCTAATTACTATTTGTTACAGCATGAAATCCACTTTATTCCCTTAAGACTGGGGTGTTTGCATGAAACAAAATCGCTTTTATTCTAGAACAAAACATCCACAGAAGCAATGATGTGACTAGAGGTTTAACTGCTCCTCCTGGGCTACCCTAATCACTTTGCCTGTGTACGTGAGCTGAGAGAGATGGGCTTAATTTTAAAATCATAAAACCCTTGGGCAAGAGAACTTCTTTCATTTAGTCACCTCTGCACCATTGAATGTCTCTCTGCACAAGGGCAGGACAAAGGAACCACGGTTTCCTACAGGAGAGCTTAAAAGGCAATCAAGGGAGGCACACAGAGACAGGCAGGCCCTGCCCAGGAGCTGCTGTTGCTGTGCACTGACAGTAACCTTAATTGCAGACCCTCACAGCCTGTGGACTCTCTTGGACCCATCTCCATTCACACCAGGTTCACATCTGTGTCCGCCTCTGGAGCTCCCAACACAAGAATGACATGGACCTGTTGGAGCAGGGCCAGAGGAGGCCACAGCAATGATACAAGTGCTGGAACCCCTCTGCTGTGAGGCCAGGCTGAGAGAGTTGGGGTTGTTTAGCCTGGAGAAGCGAAGGCTCTGGGGAGACCTTCCTGTGGCCTTTCAGTATCTGAAAAGGGCCCACAAGAAAGCTGGGAAGGGACTTTTTACAAGGGCTTGCAGTGATAAAATGAGGGGTGATGGCTTCGAATTAGAAGAGGGGAGATTTAGATTAGAAATTAAGAAGAAACTCTTCACTCTGAGAGTGGTGACACACTGGCACAGGTTGCCCAAGGAAGTTGCAGATGCTTCATCCCCGGTTGTGTTCAAGACCAGGTTCATGGGGCTTTAAACAAACTGGTGAAGTGGGAGGTGTCCTAGCCTGTGGCAGGGGGCTTGGAACCTGATGATCTCTAAGGTCCCTTCCAACCCAAACCATTCTGTGTTTCTATGAGCAGACAACACAACTCATTAAACTGCACGTTTTCCAACACCTAGCTTTGGGGGCAGGTGACCTCAGAAACTTTTCACCTCACCGGTGCCTGTAACGGTGTGATGCATTCAGACAGTGTGTCAACATGCAGCTATTAAATAAACGAACGGTGAATGCAGGAGAATAAAGGTCCTTCAGTTGGGGCAAATTGGAGAAAAATAGGGATGAGTCAGAGGGCAAGAGTGCACCGCCTGCAGCTGGGAAATCACTGAACTTTGAGGAGTGTATTTTCAAGCCTTGCCCACTTTTGGCCATGCTGGCACAGGCTACCTCAGTACCTGATTGGAGAGCAGCAGAGCTGCAGGCACTGAGTCTTGCCCCAGAACCCAGCCTGGACCAAGAAGCTGTGGGACCGGCAGCAGGAAACTCACACCCTCAAATTTAGCAAAGAAAACTTGCACAAACACAACCCTCCAAGCCAGTTTGGCAGAACCGAGGACGAAATGTCTGTGCTCAGGTCCAACAAAAACCACAGTGTGTGCCGGTTCCCACAAACCAGTCACTTCAGCCCTTTTGTCCCTGCTCGGGACAGATGACTCCTCTCTCCCGACCTCAGTGCACTTCTTTATACCTGAGAAGCAGCATCCAGAGGGTGGGAAGCGGCTTCCCTGGCTCCCACCATGCAAATCAGTTATTCCCTTTCAGATACCAGCAGACATACATTTAAAAAAGGGAGGAAAAAAACTCGGGAAGGGACCAGGGTTTCTTTTTGCTACATTTCCAGCTGAAGTAAATGTGCCTACACTCACCTTTGGGATAAGTCATCCCAGGGTGAGACTTCTACCACCCCTGAATATTGACACTGCCTGGAGTCCTTGACTACCTAGTTCAGAGACATTTGGATGATACTGGAGGGATTAGGAGAAATACCTACTTTTATAGCCCTCCCTGCCCAGTTAAATCAACACTCACCATTAGCTGCCTGGGTGCAGGGTGTGCTCCAGGGGTTTGGGGGCGCTGGGGGTCTGCAAACACCACTGTGCCGTGGGGCTCTGTGGCAGCACTGCCAGGCACTGCAGCATCCCTGTGCCTTGTTGCCATGGGCGCTGGGTGCTCTGTGACCCAATGCTGCCCAGACACCTCCCTGCAGCTCCTATGGCAACCTGATGCAACTGTTGGGCAACACAGTGCTCTCAGTGGGCAACACAGGATCATGCATGGGCAAGAAAATACCCTTGCATGGCATCCTAGCTCCTGCCCTGAACAACCTACTGCTCTCACTGGGCAACTCTGTGCAGCCCCTGGGCAACCACGGGGGCAACTGTTGAGTGGCTGGACAATGCTTAGTCATATGGTTTAGTTTAAGGTAGTCCTGTGAGGAGCAAGGAGTTGGACTCAGTGTTCCTTACAGGTTCGTTCAACTTGAGATATTTTCAGTGTCCTCAGTGGGCAACCCACTGCCGCCTCTGGGCAACTCAGTGCAGACTCTGTACAGACTACTGCCTTTGTTGGGCAACATGATCCTATTCCAGGACAACCCTCAGTGCCATCAATGGGCAACCCAGTACAACCCTTGGTCAGCCTAGAGTACCACTCTTGGGCAACCAAGTGCCACCCATGGGCAAATCGTTTCTTCTGATGGGCAAACCATCACCCTCACTGGTGCCAGGATTGTTGCTTCTGGACCAGCCTATGTCTAAGCAGAGGCCTGACTGAGGAAGACAGACGCACAAGGGTGGGAGTAGTGACACCCCAGGTGAGGAGCTCAGTGTCCCCAAGACCATCATGCACCAGCCACCCAGTGACACTGAGAATGTTTCCAGGAAGAGGAACCTTGCGGCTGTCTCAGGCTTTAGCCTGAGGAAAGGCACTGAAGCAGGAGGACCCAGTAGTGCTGGTGGTGATTAGCTCTAGCAAACCCAAAGGAGATTCTCTCTAACCTTTGAAAACACTCACCAGGCCTGCTATGAGGACCTCTGTGTCCCACTTCATCCAGAAGATACGGTTTCATTTACTACATTTCACCACTTAAATAAACTGTGAGCTATGCAGATGGCTCATCGAATACTTAGGCTGTTATACATCTTCTCACAGCCTTTTACCTGTTCCTCTCACCTTCCCAGCTATTGCAGCTGTGAACTGAGGATCTAGCAAAATGCTTTACAGCTTCTCATGAGCGCAGTGACACCCTGTCCCACCGCTCCTGCTCTCTGTGCACACACGGACACAGAGCTGGTCTTCATGCCAAAGGATCTGACATAAAACATAACTCAAACGGGTTTGTGTATACAAACTTCAGTGCACTTTGAATTCACTTTAAACACATGCTTTGCTTTAGCCTGGTGAATAATCAACTCCATCAAGCTGAAATCTGCCCCTCTGGGGAGACTCCCCCTGCAGTGCTGGGTCCAGCTTTGGAGACCTCGGCACAGGAGAGACAGGGACCTGTTGGAGTGGGGCCAGGGGAGCCACAGCAATGATGGGAGGGCTGGAACCCCTCTGCTGGGAGGCCAGGCTGAGAGAGTTGGGGTTGTTCAGCCTGGAGAAGAGAAGACTTGACAGAGGCCTTACTGTGGCCTTTCAGTACTTCAAGGGGCCTGTCAGAAAGGCAAGCACGGACTTTTTAGCAGGGCCTGTTGGGACAGGACAAGGAGTGATGGGTTTAAACTAAAAGAGGGAGATTCAGACTGGAGAGAAGGAAGAAGTTTATTACACTGAGGGTGTTGAGCCCCTGGCCCAGGTTGCCCAGAGAGGTGGTCGTTGCCCCATCCCTGGAATCACTGCAGGTGAAGTTGTCTGGGGCAATGAGCAACCTGCTCTAGTTGTAGATGTCCCTGCTCGCTGCAGACCTTTAAAGGTTCCCACCCAAACCATTCTATAACTCTAAGAAATAAAAAGTTGAGCATACAAATTATTTTTCTATACCCAGATAAAATTATTTCAATTCAAACAAGTTAGCCTCTGCCCCTCAGTAGGACATGCTCACACCCTCATACCAGCCCTACTCTCCAGTCCCTGCACCCTCACAGCCTCCCATCTACACCCAACCTCACTCTCTGCCCAGAGCCAATTTTGTTCAGATGAATCACTGCACAACAAGGGACACCACTAATTGTTGTAGGCAACCACACAATTTTTTAAGTATTTGCTAAATTAAGCAATAATATTTAGATAATATTGCAAATGGCCCATGAGCACTCCGCAAAGCACACAGACCAGGGCTTTCTGGGGCAGCATCTGCAAGCACTACAATGCAGAGGGGCAGTAGGGAACAGAAAGTGGATGAAGCTTTGTTGCCACCAGAGCATCTGGAGCAGCTTTTCAAGTGAAGAGCTAATGAAGAACCAGAAGGCTACAAAGATAAGGAGAATCAACATGAGTAAAACTTAGCATGAGTCAAATTCAACAGTTAAGTTACTTTCAAGCAAGAAGTTACCAACTACATGCAGCAAGTGGTCCCCAGATCCCTCATGCTTTGGGTCCCACACCAAACTAAGCAGACTATTAACATCACCTCCATTTATTCAACTTGGTTCCTTAACTGCGACTACAACTCCAACAGCAGCATATTCACTAAAATTACAAAACTACCGCTCCTGGTTCTAGTAGGGTATATCCAGTTTTGGTGGACACAGGAGAAAACAATTTGTCTCCAAGCCTTGACCATTTTAGCTCAGAATCAAGAAAGAAAACCAAGGGTGAAAACGTGAGGCTGATGTTAGGCAACAGTGCCAATTTTCATCCCGTCAGCCCAGGTTTGCCTGCTTGACTAAACTGGAATTTCAAGGGACATGTTTAGATACCTAAGTACAAAATCTACTGCCAGAAGCTGTCTGTCTTTCTGTCATAGCTCTGCATTCTTTCTATTAATACAGCATTATGCTGGATCATAAGCTGCCCTTCTGAAAATACCCAGATCCAGATCTTTTATAGCACCCGTCGTAACTCTACATGTACCCTAACGCCCAGTTTTATGCCACTTCTGAGTATTCCTCTCCCTCCTATAAAGACTGGACCTGCCTGAAAAGGCTCAATTGTCTATTCAACAGCAGAATAATTTTCAAAAGTCATGTTAATTCATGGAGGATAAAAAAAAAAAAAGACTGCATGTGGTGTATCCTGTGCTGAAGAAGGATGCTTAAAGGCAGCGCACACTCCTGTCTGGCTCACGCCTACCTGAGGGATTCAAAGATGCTTCAAGGTTTTATCTATTTATGAAATGAAGGCTGGCTCATCAGGACGAGCTCCACATGCAGCTGCAGCCATGGGCACGGTCCTGCAGCAGGCTCCATCTGGCCAGGAAACACATGCAACTTTCAAGGGTTTTACTGGATTTCTCAAGTTCTGGTGAAAATTACGAGCTGACCATAAAACACAGAGAGCCAAGGACTCTCGAGAAGAGGCCTGGGCTACTTCGATCTCTGCATGTGGCCAGAAAGAGATGGTTATCATCATCACTGATCCCCTCACTGCCACACTGGAGGCTGGGACTGGCAGGAGGAGGGCTGGGGATTTAGACACTGAACCCAGCGGAGAGGGAGAGGAGGTTGAACAGGTTGGCAAGGACAAAGAGCCAGCTTTGGGCAGATAGCCCAGCTCCTGTTCAGCTGCATCTTAGAAGTGTCTTATAGTGTAAGGTAGGGAAGAATCAGCCCACAGCTAAAGCTGCCACAGAGCTGGGACCATCTGCACATGTTGGTGAAGGCTTGAGAAAGCACCTCACACCTTGTCAGCACATCAGTATGGAATCATTTGGCTTGGAAGAGACCATCTAGTTCCAACCCCACTAACATGGGCAGGAGCACCTCCCACTAGATCAGACTGTACAAGGCCCCATCTAACGTCCTGATGGAACATCTATAAGATCCCTGGGCAACCTGTTCCAGTGTCTTACCACCCTTAGCATGAAGAACTTCTTCCTAATTTCTAGTCTAAATCTCTCCTCTTCCAGTTTGAAACCATTATCCCTCATCCTATAAGCCCTTGTAAAGAGTGCCTCCCCATCTTTCCCGTAGTTCCCCTTCAGATACTGAAAAGCCACAAGGTCTCCCCAGAGCCTTCTCTTCTCCAGGTGGAACAACCCTAATTCTCTCAGCCTGGTCCCACAGCAGAGGGGTTCCAGCCCTCCCTCCTCCAGCCCTCCCATCCTCCTCTGGCCGTGCTCCAACAGGTCCATGTCTTTCATAGGATATGCAGTCCCATCCCGTGCTCAGTTCTGACACAGGAGCTATTCAGGGAAGAACAGTTAAAAATGCACGTTGTGAACCCTTTCCTTCCTGCGCGGTGGAGCCCGGCCCTGTGTATCCTGTGGCATCAGGCAGAAGAAATAGCCCAATTATTTTGCACACATCGGTGATAGTTCCCAAAGTGAATCATTCCTTATGTATGTGTTCCATGTGCTTTTGGGTGTTTTTTTTTAACATTCTCAAAGGAGTTAGTGATTGTTTTCCCAGAACCTAATTTTTCTGCTGAAGTTCACAACTCCTTTTCCACCCTGACTTTTCTATGAATAAACTCGGGGGATACGCTTGAGCCAACTGCAAGTGGATGGCGGGGGGTGGGGGGAATCTAAGCCTCTGCCCTGTCCTGACCACCACACTCTCCCTCATTTCCCTGGTGCAAAGGCAGGGGTGGCCATTCTCACCCACCTCATCTCGCTGGGGTAAGCACATTCTACCTCCAGCCCTGCCTCAGAGCCAAAGGATCAATTCTTGTCTACATGAGGATATTTCACATTTCTCAAAGGCACTGGGAAAATGATGGAGTTAAACCAGCACAAATGCCCTTTTACACTGCTGAGGTACCTCTGTCCTCACACAAAATTGCCCAGAAGCTCAAGATGCTCAGGAGCTAAACAGCCATATAACAGGACCCCACTTACCCCAGGCTGACCCATGGGGGACATGCTGAACAGGAGTCACCTCACCTAATAATGCAACCTAAATAATTTTCTTTTCCAGTCAGTAGGTAGAAACAGGCATTTCCAGATGCCATTGTCTGAAATATCTTAAATGCTTTTCTTAGGATTAGGCAACTGGTGCAAGAGAAGGTGCCTCTCCTCCATGTCCCATAATGGATGCACAGAGTGATACCCAGACTTGGATGTCAAACTGACCCAGGGCAGACAAACCCAGACTTTTCCAAAAACAACTGTAGTCCTTCAGCAAGACCAGACCTACTGAAAATTTCCCCTTGAAGTTTTGGTTTCCAAAAATACCAAGCATGGAAAATTGCCTTTAGACTAAGATAATCTTCACCTCCAAACACAAGGTTCTTAACAAAGAGAGAAATCAATAAAGAGATCAGAAAGTAGACTAGCAGATAATTATTCAGTCTAACCATAGCAGCATTTGATTGAGCTTTCCAAGCACTAAACGTGGCATGAAGAAATCATTGCAAATTCCTCCTTGAGCTCTTGTGATGAGTCACAACCACCAAACCACAGATGCTCAGGGCAGGCTGCTCTGTGCATCACAAAGCTAAGACTCCAATAACTCGTAGAATCATAGAATGTTAGGGGTTGGAAGGGACATCTAGAGACCATCTAGTCCAACCCTCCTAATCATAGCAATCATGATCTCAGAAAAATGTTATAATTTAGCAGCAGTGTTCTCAGTGGTATCCAAGGAATTATCGGAAATAAAACTCAGTGATTTTGGGGAAAGCATCCCTGTAGCCACTTCAATATACCACAGACTTGAGGAGAGGGGTCTGGAGTTTGCTCTCTACAATGGATTCACCTCAAAGCCCAAGGCTGTAGGGAAGGTGTGCTTTAAATTACATCCAACAGGCAAAGGGGTTGCTCACACCATAAAATTCACAGAATCACAGAATGGTGGGGTTTGGAAGGGACCCTGGAGATATTTTATCCAACCTGCCTGCTCCAGCATGGTCACCCAGACCAGGTGCCCAGGATGATGTCCAGGCAGTTTTGGAATCTCTCCAGAGAAGGAAACAATCAACTACACAAACAAAAAGGTGCACAAGCAAGTAGGAGACAGTCCTATGCATACCCACAAGTTCATAGTCTCATAAAAGGCCTAGACATTGACATGAAAAAAAGATTAACACATGGCCAGACCATCACACCACACCTCTGATTTCCCAGGACCTGCTGAGAGCCTGAGTTCTTCCAACCAAGTTCACATAAGATCACATTTTATGGTCACCTCCTTGGCACACAGAAAAGGCCTTAGGAAGCCATCCCCAGCTAATTTTCCTTTGTATGTTCCATCTTGCTGTAGCCTTTCATTTATCAAAGGTGCAACCTTCCCACCACCCCAGGGCTACCTTCTTTCCAAGAAGGAGACCACGCAAAAACTGTTTGGAGCCAACAGCACTGTGGTGTGATGACTGATGGAAGAGGGAAAGAGGGATATGAAACCAGTTTCTCTATATTCACTTTGAAACATCCCACCCATGAAAGCATTTAACCATGTGCTGTTTATTCACATCATGACCAGCCCCGTTATTTCAGCCCAATTCAAACACAAATGCAAAACTGAGCCCCAGCATCTGAGAACTGCTGAGCAGGAATCGACAGCTTGCGTGATGGATGCGACACACATGCTTTTGTGCTTAGCTGAAGTGAGTTATCGGTGGCCTCTCCGTGCTTGTATACACTCCTTGTTTCTGAGCCAGATGTGAAAGCAATTAGCACAACGGGAAGACTATCTTTAAGCCTGTGGGGCTTTTTATAGGTTAGTGTTTATTTTTGGACCTACTTTCTTGAGGTGAATTTTGGCCAGCTGCTCAAGGACTGGTTTATGTCATGACTGGCTATTGTTTAAAGTTTTTATTGCTTTGGCAAGAGCTTCAGTAGGAGGAGAGGAGAATTACTGCTTTTTTTTTTTTTTTCTCTGTCATCATATTCAGGCTACTATTTCACAGACAGAAAAAGGATCACAAAGTCTACAGAGCTGATATGAACGACCTCAGCTCCTGCCTCCTCAGGAAATAGCAAGGGCTGAATGCAGTCCTGATGTGGAAGTGCCCAGAAAGCTTGTCTGGGAAAAAAAAAAAACAAAACCAAAACAAAACACAGCAAAACCCAGCCTTCACAGAAATTGCTTTTAAAAGGAAGAAAAAAAAATATCTCTCTCCTCACTTTTCAGCTACCCTGGCAGCCCTACCAGGGTGCTCTTTTCATGGCCTTATAAACACTTTGCCGTGGCAGTGAAGGCTGGTGAAGGAAGGATGTGTCTGTACAATCCTGTGGCACAAACCCTTGTCATCTTTTGCTGCTTCTCAGAAGGACACAATTGGAGATGAACCTTTGCGGCATAAAAGCCCCTGATTCCTGGGCTCTCAGGCTTGCCTACGTGGGGAAATAACACCAAATAATCCCAACAGAACAGCCAGCTGTGAGACTGCTGGAGTTCCAGGTCCATGTAGCACTTCCATCAGTGCTAGTGAGGTGCTGGAGAGGTCTGTGGTACCCTTCCCCACTGCTCTGGCACTTGGCCAGCTCCAGGGGAAGGAAAACATCTCAGAGTGCACAGTTACCTCAATAAATACTCATAAAATACTCCTTGCAGGCTGTAACAAACCTGCTGGGCACAGCATAAGGAGCTGCTTCATGTTGTGTTTAAGCTCCCAGAGAGGGTCCACTGAGCCCCATGCACAGCTCTGCTGTGACATATGTGGTACAGCTAGGTTGGGAAACACACAGCAGCTCAGTAAAAAAATGCTCTCAATCAATGAGGTGAGACATGGGTGTGTGGTGACTTGACTGCTCCCACACCACGAGGAGCCGTTGGACAGTGCTCAGCTTATCCTTTATCCTGGTGCCCTCTCCCTCACTGTGTTTAGGGTAAACCCAGCTACCCAGGCTTAAGTAGGCAGGTGAGAAAAAGCAGAGGGGACATGTGCTCTGCTCCATTCCCAGAGGACCTCAAAGGGCTGCAGCCAAAAGGCAGCCATCAAGATACCAGCTGCTTTTATTTCAACCTTCCAAAATACAGACAGCCTTGGCTGGTCTGTCCCTAACACACCCAAAACATGCTAAGAGCTTGTGGCTACAATTTATTTTAAATTAACCAGAATGTGCTGGATTGATTTTACCAATACTGCAAAAAGATCACCTACAGAGCTACTTCTGCTAAAAAGGTGGTAATAACTCCACATTTCAGTATTGCTCAAGGGACTGTTTAACTCCAGGCAAAATTCCCTTTTATCGGATTTGGCCACTAAAAGCTCTGATAAGTGTAAAGTGTGTGTTTAAGAGCTATTTCAATACACTAGATGAAAAATTTAGTTGCTGGATAAAAACAACAAAGCTGCCTACCTCACTTGGCCAAATATTAGGCTGGAATCAGAGCCTGAATCTGAATTATCTTTTTCCTTTCAGAAAATTTGGTTTTCTTAGCACACTTGTGACTGGCCTTTATAACTGTCCCAGCCCCAGCCAGGACGCCAGAGATGGATCTGCCAGCAAAGTATGGGATGAATTTGGATGCCCTCCCAGAGCAGCCTGTGACGCTCAGGGCCCTCAGTGGTTTAGGTCAGTGGTGCTCTCTGGTTTCCACACATCAGCAGCCACGGGGGTTTGGGGATTATGGAGCGTGTTTACTACTTTAAGACAAAGGGAAACCATTTCCATGGAAAGTTGACAAATAATTGACAGCTGCAATCAGATTAGATCCTGTACATTGCTTGATATCATTTGGTTGATATTTTTTTTGCTTGAAAGGGCAGATCAAATATCCTAATAAACCCCTTTCTTTTCCTACCACTGCAAATGTCTTTCATCATGCATCTGTCACCCCCGTGACAAGCCAGAGAGAGAAGCATTTCTTTTCTGCCATGCCCTGCCACAGACCTTTAGAACTATCATTAAGATTTCATTACATAAATATTTTGCCTGATTCTTCATCTCATGTTACATGTCATTTTTATCCTTGGAACACCATGTTAGCCAGATGGAGTACGCAGTGTCTGCTGAGGAAAATGGAGAAGCAGGGTGGAATCGATGGGTTTCTTCCCCTGCAAGTGGCAAATATTTACAAGCAGTTTAAGCAAAAAAGTGTTTTCTGATTCCCTCAAGGATCAGTACTGGGACCAGTCTTGTTTAACATCTTTGTCAGCGACATGGACAGTGGCATTGAGCATACCCTCAGCAAGTCTGCTGATGACACCAAGCTGTGTAGGGCGGCTGATATGCTGGAGGGATGGGATGCCATCCAGAGGGACCTTGACAGGTGGGAGAGGTGGGCCCATGCCAACCTCGTGAAGTTCAAGAAGGCCAAATGCACCTGGGTCGGAGCAATCCCAAGCACCAATATAGGCTGGGCAGTTACTGGCTCGAGAGCAGCTCTGAAGAAAAGGACTTGGGGTACCAGTGGATGAAAAACTTAACATGAGGCATCAGTGTGCTCTTGTAACCCAGAAGGTCAATCGTATCCTGGGCTGCATCAAGAGAAGCATGGCCAGCAGGTCGAGGGAGGTGATTTTCCCCCTCCACTCCACTCTCATGAGACCCCACCTGGAGTACTGCATCCAGTTCTGGAGCCCCTATTATACAAGAAGGACATGGATGTGCTGGAACGTGTCCAGAAAAGGGACACAGGATGATCATCAGGCTGGAGCACCTCTCCTATGAGGACAGACTGAGAGAGTTGGGGTTGTTCAGTCTGGGGAAGAGAAGGCTCCGAGAAGACCTTATTGTGGCCTTCCAGTATCTTAAGGGGGCCTACAAGAAAGCTGGGGAGGGACTTTTTAGGCTGTCAGG
>JANHGN010020509.1:8225-22942 GCA_024605025.1 Megaceryle maxima | reverse complement strand
TCCCTGCCATTGGCAGGGGGGTTGGAACGAGATGATCTTTAAGGTCCCTTCCAACCCTGACAATTCTATGATTCTATCCTGAGCAGCCTTCACAAAAAGGTTAATTTTGGTGTAGTTTGGAGAGATGAATGGTGGTCCAAGTAAGAGGATGAAAGAGTATCAAAATCTGCACACTGAACCCTCATAAAGGTTTGCTTCAAAAGGCACCTACTGGCCATTCTGGTTTAGGTTTTGAATTGACCACTGGGATTTTCACCTGCATCGCATCCCTCAAAGTGATGTGCCAGCCTCTCCATTCTCCTCTAAATCCCATGGCTTCTACACAGATCTTGCTGCACACAACTATAATACAAGGCACAAATACTTTGCATCAGTCCTGGGACAAAGCGGGAGGTGAGGTGCAGTTGGTAATGAGCAGCATCCCAAGAGATGTAGCCCATGTGCTTTACACACAGATACCACCAACCCAAGGAGAGGACTTACTGTCACACTCCCCAAAGCCATCTCTCTTGATCTGGGGGTGCACAACAGGTTCTGCTGAGGTTGCAGGGAGCTCTACAAAACCCATATCCTGAGTTGTGCCCTGGGGTAAATTCTTTTAGACAACCATCTGGTGCATGAAAAGATCTACAATGACCCCAGAGCCACTTCCTGTAGGTACCTCCCCAAGGGGGAATCTATGCCAAATATCTACAGACCACAGGGGAATCTTGAGGGTGTCCTCATGGAGACAGGCTCCAATTCTGCTGCTGGAGCCTCAGCAGTGTAAATACTGAACAGGTTCATCAACTCACCAGAGATTTGGAAGCTGGGACTTGTACCCTTCCCAACACAGACCAGCTGTATGTCAGGCATCACCCATTCTGTACTTCAAGCATCTTTTTTTCCTAACCTCTATTAAAAAAACTGCACATAAATGATTCCTGTCTGATACCACAGCACTAACAGAGGTAGAAAAACACCAAGAACTGATGTTAACGAGAGCATCGTGCAACCTCTTGCTGTTTTGCACCCATTCCACATCAGCTTTTCCTGTGACTTGAGAGCCAGGCTGGCCTTTTCTCAGTGTCACCAAGAGTCCTCAGAAAGAAAGAGTTACATGTCCTGCATTCAGAACAAATGAACCTGAGTACTGCTCAGATCCCAGTGCTGCTAAGCCTGAGCCTGAACATGATCTACCTTCACTCATCAATCATACGAAGCAAAACAAAACACCAATTTCACCATAGAACAATGAAAATAGATAAAACCAGATAGAGATAACAACACAAATAATATCTGGAAGAGAATTGCAATAAATCATGAAAGCCAGAAAAGTACATCAGGAAATCTGCATTTTCCTACCCTGTGCTGAGAAATGATTTTGAGATGTGCTTGCCCTGACCACCTGCCATCGCTAACACCTGTCGGAGCTGGAGCACCTATAGAAATCAGTAACATGTGAGAAACCAGTAATGAAGCTCAGGGCTTTCAGTGGGGCCACTGCTTGTCTGACCACAGCAAGACCTGCACGAGGTTTCTCAGCAATGCTGGCTTAGCAGCAGTATCTGCTGGAGCTGGAGCTACAGGCAGCGATTCCTGAAAAAAGACTTCCAGGCTACAGCAAATGAAATGTTTACCCTGAGCCAAGTAGCTATAAAAGCCCAGCACAGGAGCACAGGGTCATGTTCAGAGAAGCCCTTCACACCCGTGTTCAGGGACAAAGTATAAGAAAGGCACAAATACCAGGAAATAAATGATTTATCAAGTGCTTTTCAGGCTTGTGTGAGGTTGGAGACCATGAGCACTGAGTTATTCTGCCTTGGGGCTCAAGGAGAGATGTTTTCAGGAGCTCAGGAGAACAGAGTGCCCTGAGTACAACAGAGGTATCGGAGAATAAAACCTAGGGTGGGAGCTGGGGAAAAATAAGTGGTGGGTGGCTTGGTGAGAGCAGGAGTGGGGTGTATGTGCTGTGGACACACCTCTGTTGTGTGGCTCTGCTCTCTCTGACCGCATGTGCTGTCCCTGCTTTTTAGTTTATCTCCTGAAGGATCTGCAAGGGAGAAGTATAGAGGTAAAACTGACTGATCTCCTGGAGATGATTCCATAAAAAAAGAAAAACAGGGGCGGGGAATATCAAACATCAAAAGAGATAACCTGGCACTTTCATGTCCTTGTTTTCCCAAACACACTTTGGCAGCTGGGTCTGAAAACAAGGTCAGGAGCATTGCATGGACCAAAAGCCTTCATCTGCTTCAGTCACAGAATCATAGACTGGAGCAGGTTGCTAAGAGACCTGGCCAACCTCAGCTGAAATGTTTTCAGGGATGGGGTATCAACCACCTCACTTGGCAACCTGGGCCAGGGTCTCACCAACCTCAGCATAAAAAGTTTCTTCCTTCTCTTCAGTCTAAATCTTCCTCTTTTAGTTTAAAAAGCATCACTATCACCACCATCACCCTGAGCAAAGATGCCCCAAAGGGCCACTTGTATCACTGAAATGACACCTCTGCATCCACATGGAGGAGAGAGCTGCAGCCCAAGGACCCACCAGGGAAGGTGGACCTCCTCCACTGACCGGCACAGAGCATGGACTCACAGAGATGTGTCTAAAGCCATATCATGGCAGAGGGTTTTTTCCTCTCATCTCTACAGAGGGCTTATTCCTTGGTGTGCAAGCAGCAGAAAGGAGGCAGCTCAGGCTGGACCAGCCCTTCTTGCAGCAGCAATTTTCAGAGGAGCTCAGCTCCTAGCTTGATTTTTTACAAACAAGCACCAATAGTTTTCAGGTTTGCAGCCTGGTGGAGCTCACATTTTTGCACCTTATTATTTTTCCCTCTTTCCGGAGTGTGAGATTCAGCTCCTGGGGACCTTGCAGGGTTTTCGTGCAAGGTATCTTTCAGATTTGTGTTTCTGTGGTTTCGCTACACCCACCTCGAGTTTTATTTGAGAAGAGCCCAAAATACAAAGTGAGTAATTGGCCAAACCCAGCGGGTTTCACCTGGTTTTAGGCCAACATTTTTCAAACCCACCTGAATACATAAATCATCTCAGTTATAAAGCAGGGCTATAAAAGCAGAGGCAATTCAAGCAATTTATTATACCTTTAATACCCTCACAGTAGGGAGTGATTCTGCCCCAAAAAATCACCTTTTTCAGCCCACTGAGTGTCAAGGGAGTCTGCACAACCAGCTCACATGGAGACACTTGCCCTAGATGTGAATGAGGACAAACACCACCCTCCACCAGGCATACGGCAGCCCCCCAAATGTTCATATACTAAAGATGCAATTCTGAAAAGCTGGTATTATGATAGTTAAGGTCTGACACATGCTCCTGAAAAACTCAGGATTATGCTATTTAGTTTGAATATCACTCAAGTCTGGTCATTGACTTCTGGGGAAAAGCTCAATTCAAATGTGACACCAGCATCACATGGAGAAAGCTTCAAACACAGCTCCTGGAAGGGTGTACAAGGAACAGGTATGAGATACAGGAACGAGGGAGATGCAGCTTGCACCACCAGAAGTCAAGTTCCAAGCATCTGAGGGTGTTTATAACTTGTGAGGTTTAAATTCCACTGCCAGCACTGAAAGGAAGGAAATGAGGGCAAAAGAACCTGCCTGTGATGTCAGTGTCCATTGTTTCATTAGGACTTCCAAGAAAATTGGTATTTTTCTTAAAGCCACAATTCTTGGTGTCATAAGACTATATGGAAAACTTATCTCTCACTCCAAGATTCCTCTCTAAACCTCATATTTGCATAGAAAATGTGACTCTAAAAGGAGAATATTCAAGTTCAAACTATTCAAATGATGCAAACATCTGTTTTCTAGGGAAAAAAAAAAGGTGGGACTACAGACTCCATCCATCCAATCTCTTGTTGAACTTCATGAGACCCGGTCTGAAAACTTCATTGCGCTTTTTAAACTGAGAGACAGGAACAAGAGTCATCCCTACCCCAGACACACAGAGCCACACGCAAAAGCCTTCCAGGGTGGTAGCACCTGATCATAGGATAACTTACATTGGAAGAGACTTCAGGAGATCGTGCCGCCCAACCTCCATTTTTCCATGGGATGCCTTTGCCTCTTTCTGCCAGGACACAGTGAGCATGTCTGAGACATCCTCTCCTCGTTCTGGAATGGGTTCTGACGGCAGCAGCGTGGAGAACGTCAATGCACATTCACTGCTGGGCAGCTGGAAGGTCTCCAAAGAACAGCTCCATCAAGCCCTTCTGGTCCCCATTCAAGAGACCTTTGACAGCTCTGAGCCACTTCAGCAAGTTTGGATGCTCCAGGGGCGATCACCCACAGTCAGAGTTGCAACCCATCACTCTGCAATTACAGCCGGGCCATTTAGGGAAAGCATTTCCTTTCCCCCCAACCCTTTTTCCTCCTGACGGCATCCTGCACTGCAATGAGGAAGGGCTATTCTTAGAGAGGTCTATTTTGGGTTGGAATGCTGGAATTAAGATCCTTCCTTCCTTTAAAGAAAACATGCCAAACAATATTTAGAAAGCTTCACCCCAGTTTGAAGGCTATATTCTGGCTGCTGAGTGAAGCAATTTATTAGCTTCCCATTTACTGGGAGCTGTGATGTGCCCAAACCAACTCCCCCAGCACCAGGACCACTCAACCACCCTTCTGAAGCTCTGGGAAGTTGGGTGATACTTCCTTTAATGTGCCGAGTAGCTGCCATAGGGTTTACTCATTCCTTCTTCCTTGGCAACACTGTGTGTCAGCTTTGAAAAGATTTAGTAAAATATTTTCCAACAAAACCTTTTTTTGACAGCAAATGACTTTTAGACACAGTGGAAACTTCTGTGGAGAAGAAAAAATAAAATAAAACACACTCAGATGAAGTTGGAGATGTTTATTAGAAACCCAAAGTTGTTTTCCTCCTTGAAACATCTTTTAGGAAGGTACTGCTGATGCAAATGATACCATTTTTTTCTAGGTGAATACAAATTTGTTGTAGAATTATCAGAGAATATCATGCAATTATCACTCCTGGACCAGGAATTGCTTGCAGGTGGATGAATCTGACAGCAGCAGCTCCCAGGCAGAGCTGGGAGTGAGCCCTGGGGACAGCCCTTGGTTTGAGGATGAAGGAAAGAGTCCCACCCACTGCTTTTGCCACTGGGCTGGACCATGCTGTCCCAGACTCAGGCACCACAGGTCCTAGGCTCTCCTACCCTATCCTGGGGCTATAAGGCAACTCTGCTCCTTCTACACGACAACACTTAAAGCTTAAATCAAGGACAAAATGCACATTTTCCTCCCTAATGCAGGTTTCCTGTAGGGCTACAGTTTGCCACAGGGTAGGTGTTCAAAGATGTCTCAAGTGCCAAAATAAACATGGCTTTTCATAAGTAACAATGCAGTAGGATTTCTGGAAAACCATATAAAATATGTATTCACCTTGCCTTTTCAAGCCCCTATTATCCTGATGACCTGGGAAGGTCACCGGGTTTATACAGCAGCTGAGATGCTGATGTAGCCACAGGACTCCAAGATCCAGGAGCTCAAAAGGAAAAAACCCAAACACCTTGGTGCTCACCATAAAAACAAATTAGTCAGTAGTGAAACATTCCCTCAAAATGGCTGGATGAAATCACATGGCAGAAGCTGAGAGGCAGCAGATTTGGGTCCATGGAAGCAGCTCAGTTTGGACAGGGACTGTATTTTGTCCACAAAAGTCTTTTCCAGTCCCCATGCAGCTGGCTCAGCACCAATCTCCATAACATGGCAGCCAGGGCTTGCCCAGCCCCAGCAAAGCTGCCCAGTACCGGGGGGGCCTTGAGTTCTCAATCCTACCCTCCTCCACAAGTTCCCTTTCCAACAGCAATGACAACACAGTGATTTTTCTAGAAACCTTGAAAATAATTTCTTGGCATTGCCTCTTTCTCACTGGATGCTGGAGGGACCTGGTGCAGGATGAGGCTGTGGGTCCTCTGCCAAGCTCCCCATCACTGGGGAGTGTTCAGCCAAGGTCAGTAACCACCATGCACATCTTCCCTGGGAATCCCCAGTGCAAACCACCACAGACTGCTGGACAACCTTGCTCATACACTCTGTAAGGGTTTCCATCTTTTTCTTAACAAAGCAAACAAAAGCTGACACTGGCTTCTGGCAACAGCCGCCCCCTTATTGCTTTAGCAGCCTCAGGCTAAACGTCTGCAAGGCAGAGCCAAGAGCCTCGAGGAGCTGTTCAGCTCTTCAGACCACATCAGCATTTTGTAGTGTTCAAACTGTGTCTCTGTGGACACACACAGAGCTACAGTGTCCTGCAGCCCTGCAGGGTCTGAGACACCCACCACCAGCGACTGTTCCCAGGCACTGCGACTCAGGCATCCTCCTCTGTTCTGTGTCCCCAGTAAGCCTGGGGTTGTGACGGGACTTTAAAGGACCAGTGTTATCGCAGGTTTCCTCCAAGTTATCTCCTATTATATCTGACTCTGATGAATAATTAACACACACTACATCCTGAGCAGCGTGGGCTGGGAGCTGCAATTTCCATTACTTGGGAAATCCTGACATTAAGGGAGAGACTGATTCTGATGCTGCACAAAAAGCTGGAATTCTTGTGTTTGCCAAGAAACAACATTTCCTCCCGGCAATCAATTTAGGGCCATTACAGTTTCACTTCAGTGACTCTTGTCATTATTCCATTTGTTCCTACAATTTTCTTAAATTATGCACTACAAACATGTGGAATTATATCATCTACAAAGACAATATAATATTAAAATTTACAGCCCATATTACATGATATTAATTTCATCAACAGAGCAGAAACATTCTGCTTCTGCTGGAGTTTTGATACTGTCCAAACAAAATATTTCAACTTCTTTTTTTGCTGCTGGAAAATGTTGTTGGAATCAGAACATTTCTACTATATGGCTCAAGTTCAATCAACCTGCTTTTTCACATTAAAAGTTATACCAAGAATAATTTTTAAGTGGCTTTAATAACCAAGATACTCCCGTCCTACCCATCCCCAAAACACTCTCACCCATCTTTTATTTGCTGATGTTAAAATGCTGTGCCAGCAGATAAGCAACAAAGACAGAAACCGAGACCATGTTTTTCCAACCTCATGCTCCAACCCTGAAAGTTGGCACAAAAGCTACTAAGAGGCTCAGAGAAATTTCATCCCCATCCACTTCTCCATGGGCTACTCTGGAGTAAATAACTAACTTCTGCTGGGTTGGATGAGCAAAAGCTCTACTACTTTTTATCAACAAAACATGTAATAGGTTTTATACGTGACTTGACTGTGCTGGATGCAACATGATGAGAAATATGTATATATATATAGAAAAACACCCACGAGATCTTTTGAACACTTTGAATTCACAAAGAGATGTGAGGAAAAACACAATAAAACAGATTGCAGAAAGAGCTCAGTCAGGAAGGGGGATTTGCTGCATGTTGGGATCTTGAGGATACAAAAGACGATGAAAGCCACTTCTGAACAGAGTGGGACTGCCCACTGATCAGTTGCAGTGACTGAAAATACCACTTTTGTTTGCTCTATAGCACCTGGTGTTCAGTGCTCTCTTTGCCTTCAAAAGGTTTTCAGACAGAAATTCCACTTTGTTGGAAACACCCTATGGACAAGAGGGAAGGGCAAAGCTTCTGAGGGTGCCAGGAGGTATCTTGGTGTCTCCTTCAGGGCTCTGGTGGGCCCCTCGGACTTGTTTCTGCAGGGCAGCACAGGTCTTCCTGGCCCTGCTCTCTGCCCTAACATCCCACACTGATCTATGTGTTACAGGCCATTTTACAACAACAAAAGAAAAGCTCTTTTCTCCCAGCAACTGTTGATGCTTGGCTCCCAGAAAGTCAACCTTTTTCACAACCTCCAAAGCAAGCTGCCTTTCAATTGTATTTTACCCCTGGTAGCCCATTGCCCAGGACCACAACATGGGTCTCATCTGCAACGAAAAGCCCAACTTCCCATAAACCCCAAGGCTGATGTTTCCAAAAGCACCCATTATAACAATCAGTGTGTGAGGCAGCTCCACATCCTCCTGCAGGTTATGCTGGGGGCAGATGGGATTTTGCCAGAGGATACTGGACACCGGAGCCCTGCACTGAGCATTACCAAACCAGCCAGGCACCAACAGTACCACACTCAGCAGAGACACTGCATCAGGACCCTCTCACCAGCTGAAATGCCATATGCTCTCCCCAGGGCTTGACAGCTTGATAGTGACCTGTGTGCCTGTCTGTTAGCCTTGGCCATTTGTAAAGCTCCCTAATAGCAAGATCCAGACGTTGCACGAAAAAAAAAAAAACCAAACCAAAAAAACCCCACCATCATCAGGCTGCATTTATCAGGGCCAGGTTGAGCAAAGCCAGACCAGGCTGTTGCCCTACTGTACAACCCATCCATCCATCCACCCCACAAACATGTCCAGTCTGCTCCTTCCTCAGCCACGGGAGATCTTCCTTCTCAGCCTGCAGCTAAACCTTATCTTTTGCAGGAACTAAGTATGGGTTTGGTTTTCTGCAGCTTACTCCAGCTGCTGACAGAAACTCCTGCATTAGATGATCTTTAAAGTCCCTTCCAACCCAAACCATCCTATGATTCTAATCATCATAGAATCATAGGATGCCCCAAGATGAAAGGGACCTCCAAAGCTCATTTAGTCCAACCCCCCTGCAGGAGAGCAGGGATATCTTCAACTAGATCACGTTGCTTGAAGCCACTCCTAGGGAAAGAAGTGGAAGCCACTCTCCAAGTCTGGGTTGATTTGGGCCAGCCAGCTTAAAGGGACACATTGCCCACAGAGGTCAGCTTGGTGACAATCCAGACTGAAAATGGAGACAAGGGTGGAGTACAAGGCAGGGCCTGATCCTGCACTGCTTATGGGACAATCACATTTTGTAGCAAAGGCAGGATAACAGCAGCCTCTGCCTTTCTGCATGCATACAGACACCCCCCAAAACCCCAGTGGGGCTGCAACACTGAGCAGGCAGCACTGCAAACTCAGGCACTGGTCTTAACTGGGTGAAGAGCGCAATGTCCAAGGGTTTTCATAAGCAACCTTTGAAAATAGAAATATTGTCCCAGAGCTTCACTTGCTGTGGTGCCATGGAGCTTGCTGAAAGGCAACGTGGTCAGATATATGAGAGAGAGACAGTGCCTGGATGCTGCTCTTCCCGATGGCTAAACCTTTCCCTGGAAAGCTTCCAAAAAGAGAAAATGGAGCTGACACACAGCACAAAAATTGTAAAAGCTAAAGGCTGCACTTTGCCAAGGTTATAATCAAGCAAAAACATGATGGACATTGTTAAGCAAACACAGCCAGAGACGTTGCTGTGAGCCCCACCTGCAATAAAGCCTAATCTTGTGACTGGAGACAGCTTCTTTTGAGGGCTCATAAAGTGCCACCGTACGTACCGAACACACTGTAAGGGCTTGGGAGCAGTGCCAGATCCAATGGCACTTTTGCCTCTTGTGCAGAGAAGAGTTATGTCCTGGCTGAGCTCCTATCTGCCTGCTCAGCATGCTCTTCAGGAACGTCAGAGAAACATCTCCAGCACATCTCCCCACGACAGATTTTTAAACACAGAACCAAAGAGTGCATCACCCCATCCCTCCCTCCTCCTTGCCACAAGGACACGCATCCAAGGGAGGAGACCACGGTGAGAGATTTCTGCAGAACTCTTACCTTCAAACCTCAGCCACCCATCTCTGCACAGAGATGGTTTTTAATAACTGAAGTAACACCTGAGGTACTCGGAGAGCCTCAGTCTGGCACAGAGAGAAGTTTTCTCCTGTTGTCTAAGATCAGCCACCTCTCCAGGATCCCTTGGCCACCTCTGTCCCCTCACAGGAGCCCTGCAGGTGTGGGGTGCACCCAGCTGAGCCATCAACCCACGCACCCATGGGCCAGCTCTCTGGTTCCTGTATGCACTCACTTTATTTCTACACGTGTGGATTTCTGCAACCAATACCTTCTAGTTTTTGAACAACAATACAAAAATGTGTGTGAGAAGGGAGCTACATCCAATATGCTTGGCACAAACTTCCTGGGGTTACTTAAACTGCCACCCTTGCCACAACCCACGCACAATTTTGCTCCTTTTCCCTGGGAAAAGCCACTGTATTGCTGTAACTTCTCTTTGCATCCTTCATATAGAATCCCAGGATGGTAGGGGATGGAAAGGACCTCTGGAGATCAAGTTGTCCAACCCCCTGCTCTGGCAGGGTCACCTAGAGCAGGGGGCCCAGGATTGCATTGTCCAGGCAGGTTTGGAATCTCTCTCAAGAAGGAGACTCCACAGCCTCTTTGGGCAGCCTGGGCCAGGCTCTGCAACCCTCACAGCAAAGAAGTTTTTCCTCCTGTTCAGATGGAACCTCCTGGGTTCCAGTTTGTGCCCATTGCCCCTTTCCCTGTCGCTGGGCACCACTGAGAAGAGTCTGGCCCCATCCTCTTGCTCCTTACCCTTCAGCTATTGATCAGATCCCCTCTCAGTCTTCTCTTCTCCAGGCTAAACAGCCCCGGGGGTCTCAGCCTTTCCTCAGCATAGAGATGCTCCAGTCCCCTCAGCATCTTCATAGCCTCCACTGGACTCTCTCCAGTAGTTCCCTGTGTCCCGTACTGGGGAGCCTACAAGTGGCCACAACACTCCAGATGTGGCCTCACTAGGGCCAAGTAGAGAGGAAGGAAAACCTCCCTCAATCTGCTAGCCACAGTCTTCTGAATGTATATCCCAAAAGACCATTGGCCTTCTTGTCCATGAAGGCAGACTGCTTTAATTTCAAGAAAATTGCCACTATATTGCTCCCAGCTGCCCTGAGGGGGAGTGGGGTATTAAAACAGGCTGAAGTGCTCTGTAGTGCTGAGGACATCACAGCACACACCTGGGGGATGCTTGTGCCATTGCTCAGGACACCCAGAGCTGTACACACTGTGCCTGATCTCCACCTGGCCATGAAGCAGGGAGGAGAGAGCTGCTCGAATGCACTGGCGTAGAGATAAGGGAAATAACACTGCCTCAGCAAAACCACACAGATAAAAAACAAAACCAACCAACTATATCAAAGAGTAAGGACAGCTGCTGAATCACCAGCCACCAGGGACCTGGGTAAGCATGACACTGGTAAAGAGCTGGGGAGCATGGGGTACATCTTCTTCAGAAAACCTCTTGGAATTTCAGGTAGCATTGTTCCAGGCAGATTTGAGCAATCATCTCTCTACGTGTGGAAAGAAGAGGAGGAAATGCCTTTATCACGCAAGCTCTTGGTATGCCCCAAATACACCTTTTAAGTAGAACAGCATGAGAAATAATAAATCTAAAGCCCTTTGCAAATATGCGAGGAGTGTGTGCAGAGCACACAGCAGGAGCTGCCGGGAGCATTGACGTGGGACCTGGTAAGGATCAGCTTGAGGGGCACGGCCCTGCACAGAAGCGGCTTTTGTTCCAGCACCAGTTAGCGCATTCCTGCAGAGCCTGGAGGCCGAGAGAAGAGGCACCCCCTTGTCCCAGCCTCCAGCCCCATGCTCCTGCCGGGACACCCAGCCCGCCCAGTGAGGGGGATGATGGATGGTGTCAGACACTGCCTCTGCCAGTGAAACAGCTCTAGGAATGCACATCAGGAAAGCATGGGGAGCATCCCCAGCCATGCTGAGGAGGGAGGGATGTCACAGAGCTCCATAGGGATTGGGGTCTGCTCCTGGGATGGGGATAAGGCTCCTCTCTCCTACCTTGAGCCCCCTGCAATAAAACCTCCTGTGTCAGCTGGTGGCCCAGTTCCTAACCACTCCCACCCTGGTAGCATCCACTAGGAGACACTTGGGAGGTGTTAAGAAATGGAGGTACTGGTCTACTTCCAGTGACTATACAGGGAGTCCAGAAGGGTAGTGTAGATGAGACATCCAGCTCTGAGGTGGCTAAATCAGAAATAATTACACAGTATCCCAGAATGGTGGGGGTTGGAAGGGACCTCTGGAGATCACCTGTTCCAACCCCTGACTCCAGCAGCATCACCCAGAGCAGGGGGCCCAGGATCACATTGTCCAGGCGGGTTTGGAAGCTCTCCAGAGAAGGAGACTCCACAACCTCTCTGGCACCCTCACAGTAAAGAATTTTTTCCTCTTGTTCAGATGGCACCTCCTGGGTTCTGGTTTGTGCCCATTGCCCCTTGTCTGCCCCATCCTTTTGATGCCCACTCTTTAAATGTTCATAAGTATTGACAAGATCCTCTCTGTGCATTTAATTCATTTCCAGGAGTACAGGGTGCTGTTTTATCTAACGGGTGGAGGAGGC
Organism: Megaceryle maxima; assembly: GCA_024605025.1. Taxonomy (NCBI): domain Eukaryota; kingdom Metazoa; phylum Chordata; class Aves; order Coraciiformes; family Cerylidae; genus Megaceryle; species Megaceryle maxima. The sequence continues at coordinate 10,679 of JANHGN010020509.1, read as the reverse complement.
CCTGATCCTGCCATGCCTGTTTGACAGCAAACAGTGGGACTCCCACTGTGCCCAGCAGAACCAGTCTCTGGAGTAGGTAGAGCTGCTTGAAGAAATGGGATCAGGCAAAGGACTAGGGGTTTCTGAGCTGCTAATGCAGTGCCCTGCCGTGAGAGGCTGGGGAGAGAGCATCTGTAGAACAGGCGGTTTTCTTCCTCTGTGAGCTGCAAACTCTGTGCTGCTCTTCTACTGAGTGCACACAGAGCCAAGTGCCAAGCACCCACCCACCCAAAAACGCAGGCACTGGTAAACTCTGTCACTCTTTGCCCATGCTTCTCAGCAGCAACCTTCAGCAGATCAGCACTATCATTCCCTCTTTATATGGGGAGATTTCTCTGTTTCCAGAGTAAAAGCAGGCATGGTTTGCATTGACACGGCTTCTTCAATGTGCTTAGGTGCACAGTATCAGCAAGGTGAGGGTACAAGGCTCACAGCCCCACCTCAGCAATCCCACACAGTGCCCAGTGCCACCTTGGCTTCCAGTCATGACCTTCTCCAGGCATGACTCTGGTGTATCACAGACAAGAGAAAGACAGATGGCATCAACAAGGGCAGGACCCTCAGTAATGCTCATGGAGACCCACACAGGCTGTCCCTACATGATTCACATGTCCCTCTGTGACACAGAGACAGGCCAAAAGGTCTCTGCCAACCCAAGGTGGCACTGAGGTCAACCTGGATATGTGAGGACATCACTTGGGCATCACCACTGTCTCAAACCTGCCTTTAAAGTCTTCAACTACACTAAAGCTTAACAACCACCATCACCACCAGGAAGATGAAGGTTATTTCAAAGGGATTTGGACATTCCCAGGCTTTGGGACCTTTACAGGTCCTGTGCAGTCACTGCTGCCCAGGGTCATGGTCATCATTCAGGACTGAATCCCATGTGTGGCATAAGCAACACACTGACCTTAAAATGGTTGCCAAGATGGGAATTTTGTCTAATACTGATGTACGGGAACAGAAGAATGGCACTGTCCCCACAGGCATGTCTCAGTGGGTGACATCTAAAGCTAAGGATGGGGATTCAACCTCCACATGTGGAGCTATTCAGTCAGGTAACAACAGGATCCCCCTGTTTAGGGAAAATTATTAAACCCCTTACAGGGAAGTGGCCTGTGATGGCCATGCAGGGAACCCCCCCCCCTTTTTGCACCTTCATTTGTCGGGTAGGTTATTGCATGCTCACAAAAAGGGGTTCAGCACCCAAAGCACAGCCTCAGGAGGCAGCCTGGCATCCAGAACTCCATCCATGCAGATCAGGTCTAATTGTGTCAATGCACAATGCACCCCATACCAATTACAAAGCGAACACTTCACAAGAAGTAGAACACAGTTGTGGCCAGGGCTGCTTCACAAAGCAAACAAGACTCAACTCTATACCTGGCACACTTCAAAATCCCATTGCAAATACAACTACACAGTTTATCTCGATCAGCAAATTATCTTTAGTTGTTTATTACAGAAGGAGTCAGTCTCTTTTCCAAAGTGCCTAGTAATAGCACAAGGAATAATGGGTACAAGCTAGAACATCGGAAGTTCCACCTCAACATGAGGAGAAACTTCTTTACTGTGAGGGTGACAGAGCCTGGAACAGGCTGCCCAGAGAGGTTGAGGAGTCTCCTTCTCTGGAGACTTTAAAAACCTGCCTGGATGCATTCCCATGTGGCCAGCTCTGGGTGATCCTTCTTTGGCAGGGGCATTGGACTAGATGATCTCTAGAGGTCCCTTCCAACCCCTACCATCCTATGATTCTGTGATTACATTCTTGCTTTCCCCAATTCACTTACACTCTACTTTACCATCCATCACAGGGCTGCAATGGCAGCAGACAGTCTACATCCCTATCTGAATGTCTCTCTCCAAAGCTGCCTGTGGGCATTGAATTGCCAGCAAGCAGATTTCTGTGCCAGCCCTTTCCAGCTGACTGAAATGCAAATGAAGGCAGAGACAAGTCCAGAAGTAAGAGGAACCCAAGTCCCAAAAGCTGCTCCAGATTCGGAAGCAGCTTGTTGCACTAAGTGCATTTTGCGCTGATGGTTTCTGTCAAAATTGTTTAGCTCCAAGGCTGAACATCATTCTGGGTCTCATGGAGGGCAAAAGGCTCTAATAAGAATTGGCAGAGTTGCCTTGTGCCCAACCTTGTACCACCAGAGTCAGCATCCCAGCAAACTGCACCAAGGGCTTTCTAGGGTGGACTTTATGCAACACAGTGAAAACACCTTTAAAAAGCCTCCACAGATAAATAAGCAGATAAAAAAAAAGACACAAGAAAGAAATTCTGAGCTTTCTTCTGACTTAAACATTACATCTCTTCAGCCCCCACCCCCCCCCCCCCCCCCTCTCAGCAAACCATCTTCTGTCGGGACCCCCATCACCCTTAATCAGCTTCGATGTTTTTCTAGCTTTACA
>JANHGN010020508.1:9384-78780 GCA_024605025.1 Megaceryle maxima | reverse complement strand
GATTTTTTTACAGCCTGCATTTAAGATCCACAGCTTGCTGTGAAAGATAGACAGCTTTTTGTAGACTGCAGGAACAACCCAAACAACCTCTCCTTCTCCCTGAAAGAATTTTTATTCCAATTATTCAGACACCTGCTGGTGTCCCAGCAGCCCCCACTGGCAGTAGAAAACTCTCTCGGGCTGAGCAGCCGAAGGAAACAAAGCCCAGAACAATGTTGTACAGGAGAAACAGTACACACACCAGAAAGCCAGAGAGCATGGCAGCAAATGTGTTATTAGTCTGACATCACAAGGGTCTGATTGTTTGTTTGCTTTCTTCTTTTATATCCCGATGCTCTTTCTTGCCATGTTACATGTTGAATTTTTCTTGATTAAGTTGAGACTTTTATTATGCACTGTCCCCAGAAGAATTACATAGGGGAAAGAGAAAACCCAAATGCATATGGCAAAGGCAGTGAGATAGATACTGAATTCTTCTAGCTTGAAATGACAGGCAGTACAGAAAAAGCTCTTTGTACCTGTTTTAAGACGTAGCACGTACCAGCTCATCTCAAATACACCTCGGGAAAAGCCAAAAGCAGGATCAGAGATGTACAGGGAGGGAAATTTTAAAGCTGGCAGTGTTGGTTTCTTCAGACACAATATGTTTGTACAGTACCAAGCACCATGATATATTGATTTTGACTGTGTAGTAGTAATAATTTCTGTATTTTTAATTATTGTTGCTGGTTTTATTATTATTATATTATGACAGCATCTCATAGGCCTCTCCAAGTCCATAACTTTAAAATCAATAGTGGCCACTGAAACCATTCAAGCTTCCCTCAGCTCAGTGCACAATGAATGGGATGGACTCTCCTGGACAGATCTTTTGCGCTACAACTTTTGAGCCTCATTTTTCTCCTTCCACTGAGGGCTGAGTTTTGCAAGAGATAGACCAACATTGAGACAGCACCAAAGCCATTATGGCAGGATGTTCTCACTTGCAGATAGGCTTCAAGCAGACCTGTAAACTCTTCTAAGTTTGCTTCTTTACAGTGCCAGAGCAGCACAAAACAGGTCTAGCATCTGGCCTCAGGGGCTCAATCAGTTCTGTATGAATACTCATATTATGCAGTTATCATCAGCAAAGCTCATAGCTAAGCGCCTTGCTACCAGGTCTCATGGTTTTGATTTAAGGAGCTCCCAGTAATCTGGGACACTACAATTAACATATTTAATAGAGCGACTAATGGGAAAGAAAGAGGGGGGAAGCCTGCATACAGCAGCTTATGCTGATGCCAAGGTTGAAAAGGAACAAAACCCAGAAGTTTCAAACTACCAAAAGAGGACAAGGAAACTGATCAGTTTCTCCCCGTTATTCTGCATAATTTACATTGTGAGGAAAAAAAAAAAATCATGGAAATTAATTATTAGTAATCTCAGGCAGATTGATTTATCTTTTCAAAGGTAACATGATATTTAAACATTCACTTTGAACACTTTGACAAGCCTGCTCATCAAAAGGCAGGTGATCTGCAATTTCTGGACACCAAATCCTTCCAAAATGTCTCACACTGTGGCACTCACATGATACAGACTTATTTTAAATACTTACCTCTGTTCCCTACCCACAGGAGATCACAACTTCTGAAGCTGGGTTATAAAAGAGTTAGGCAACAACTAAGAGTTTAATAAAGGCATCTGTAGTTGTTCCAGGTAAGAAAATGGTAATGAAATTAATCTAGTTTATAAACAGGATATAAACAAAAGTAGAAGCAATACCCTATGAACAAACAAACTTACTGTAATCACAATAAAACAAACACAGGTCTTCTGGTCATCTGGGGATGTACCGCATTGATTTTGCTTGGAAACCAAGACCAGCTTCAGCTGGCTTGGAGAAACAGCCAGCAGATCATCTGATCAATGGCCAGGTAACAATAATGTATTACATACCATAATGCTGAGTAACAGGATTACAGTGCTGTAACAATTACCAGACAAAATGTCTAGCAAGATATCCGTATGTCTAAACACATATTTATCTTTTACAGTGTTTTTTACATGGTTGTGCTATTATCTCCAAACCAAGTATTCTAAACCCAAGAAATAGCTACAAATTATATTCCAATGGGTACCTAAATAACCTTAACTCTGCATTGGTTTTACTGTATGAAGTATGCCATGTAGCACATTCATTGCATACATTTATTATTATCTAGTAAACACAAAATGATGACAAAATCACCATAGAAGTTATTGTGCCAGATTAGATAAAATTACTCTTTGGGTAAAGTCTTCCAGCTTTCCAATATCATGTCTTCAGTTTACCCCCAGCTGGAGAGTGAAAGCAAGATGTCCTTAGAGGAAAGGTTAAGCCATGTTCAAATGACAAAGAGAAGCAGTGGTTGGTTTTGCTTAAAGCACTGTGGAGTTTTATTCCTTCAAGAAACAATAGAGGAGGGAAGCAATGTTGAGAGATGGCAAGTCTTTAAGGAATTTCCTTCATAAGAACATGATTTTTCAGTGTTGTCAAGAAACTATATTAGGAAAATAATGACAAAAAGAAGGAAGTTGATCATATTTCTTTAACAATGTAACCTACAGACAAGAGGATTTTTCCATCATTAAAATAGATCCAACATTACAATAACATTACACAATCTGTTTATAATCAAGCTAGTTAATGGATTTACTTGTAAATTTGGACAGTACATGAACTATTTAAAGGGAAAGGATAGCACTCATTTGAGCTTACCTTAGCCATATAAGAGTTTTGCACTTGGGTCAGTTGAGCACCTGTCCTCCCTCACAGAGGACAGAAATTGTAGCTTAGCAGTAGAGAGATGATTTATTGGATGAGATAAGGCTCTCACACTCCAAGCATGAACCAGTGTCCATATGCACACCTGTTTTTCAGCAACACTAGATGAATCCCATCCCTACTAATTCAGAGTGGATCATGATGTTTCCAAATTCTTTGGCAGCAGCATTTGTTATTTTATCCATGCCCTCATCACCTCCATTCATCTCTGCCACCTCTCATCTCCAAGAATGGTTGGTTACCCCTCTCCTTCCTTTGTACCAGCTCAGCTAACACAGATAAAAAATTATCTGGTTCTAAAGAAGCACTTTTTTCCTATTATCCACCTATTTTTCTATGGACTTCCTTCTATATTTATTTTTCTTATCCATCTCATTTCTACCAGCCCTGGTCATACCAGCAGTGGAACAGGCATGATAGCAGTGGCAACAGCCCCTTGAGTCAGGTCAGAGAAGGGTGGGAGAGGGCAGTTTGGATCCACTGATGAAGGATCATAGCATCATAGCATGGAGCTGCACCTTAGTTCTCAAGAGGACATGGCATTTTTGTCTTCATTTACACAACAAAGAGGCATGTGCAATACTCAACACCACCTAGATTAGAGAACCACAGCGTTATCTTCTCAGTGTTAGTAATTTGATTTGCCTCTTTTTTCAGTGTCCCATTATCCTTCATCTTGAAGTACAAAATGCCTAAGAAGGGTGGCAAAAAAAGACTCCTTGTCCAATAGGCTATTAATGAGACTGCTGTTCTCTGACCTTCCCTGCACCACTTCTGTCTTCCCACTGCTCTTCATCCCTTTTCCAAGGTATACCATCTCTGGGCATCTCCTACTACCCTCCATCAGATCACCCCTAAAAGCCTAGGGGACAGGACATGCACCTTCTTTAGCATTTCTACATTGCTGCCTTGCTCTATCACACACTACATAGCTTGAATTTGTGCTGTTCCCCAGGCCAGAGGAACAGACCTTCCTCCATCCCCCATCAGCACTCTGACTGGATCAGATGGGTCTCCTGTCAGCTGTGTGTCACCTTGTCCCAGAAAGATTTATCTTAAAAATCTAGTAGAAGAGCAAAATACCTCCTTGATGCTCCACTGTTTACTTCAATAGAGTGACTCCAGGGATGAGCTGAGTACACTGGAAGAGAAAAAATTCAAGCAAAGTAGAAAATAAAAAAATAATTTCTCTACAGATATTTAGACATATACACTTACAGTGAGATTTTACAACTTAATTTGCTTGTGAATGGCAATGAACTGATTCGGTGTGGCTGCTACAATACAAGTATCCCCTAAACAGTAACTCACAGAAGAGAGAATTACGTTCATTTGTGCATCAACATTTTTGAGTTAAGATACTTCTTTATTCCTGAGATTGTTGATTAGGCCCCTTTCAAACTCAGTATCCGCTCTCTTTGCCTTACATGAATCATGTTCAGCACAGGGCATTGCTGACACTGTCACAAACAACCTAGGAATAAAAGATCAGGATTTCAGTTTATTTTTCCTGCATCTTGTTAAAAAATGTACTAGGAATTTTGAAGAAACCTAATGCATAAATACATATTCTATCTGATTCAATAACATATACATTTCAAATCACACCGCATTAGAAAACTAACGGGCTGCTGTTATTCACTAGCACTTTAAATACAAGCAATTTATTTCTTTATCATGATGTTATTCAGAGGGTCAAATCAGAAGATGATGTAACACCACTTAACTGCCTGCCCCACCTTCCTCCAACAAGCAACCAGAAAGCTACTGACCGCCCCAACACAAAATGCTATTTCTTTAATATTATCAACCATCACCTCTTCTGAGCAGTGCAGACAATAACAGACTGGTATTAGCAATCTCAGCCCTTCTCAGACAGTTGGGAGGCTTGCATATCTTAACTGATGTGCCTAATTAGATACAGCAATGATTCAGCCTTCAGCTGCAGTTTTGCAGCTTTGCTTCCAGTGTGCATCAGCGTGTTTCACATCACCCTATGACTGAGGCGTTTAATCTTCATCACAATCGCTGCTATCTGTCAGAAGTGATACTGAACTGGTTTCCAAAGAATACCACTCCTTCACTTATTTATTTGGAAATATTTTCACCAGAAGGCACAAGTTATCTTTGCCTGAATATTATTCCTGTGAAAACTAACAGTCTGGAAATCTCAGTGTTTTCCAGCCCTGGACTGAAAAGTCTGCTGAGCATTCCAAAGGTGTCACAAAGGAGCACTTTAGCACGTTATTCAGCATCTTTGTCGGCTCACTCTGCTTACTGATGGGGAAAGCACCATTTCAGTGGTCATAGGCTTGTGAATTCTTACCTGACATGAACTGGATGAGACCTGTTGGGGTTTTTTTATTAGGCGAAATGACTTTCAGTAGCTAGCAGCATGAACTGGAGATGAACTGGTGCTCTGGAGGGGAAAAGGTCTGTATGTCATTAACCTCATCACCCTCTGTTGACATAACAGAGCAAAGAAAGGTATCCCAAAGAATGAAAAAACTCAGTGCTCCATGTTTTCTCAGACTTTATCCTTAGCAGATTAGAACAGTAAGAATATTCTTTTCCAGGCTTCTAAAGTGTGAAAGCAATGGTAGATAACAAATTATGTTTCCAGATTTTAAATTACAACAGTCCATAGCAGAGATCATTCCAAGTCCATTCCAAGGATCCACGTCTCCAGCTTGGGTAAAAAAGTATGTCTCTGCTGAAGTCAGAAGATATACCTATATCAGCCAAGGATATTGCTCCTCAATATCAAAGCTTATTGTCACTTCTACTTACCTACCAATTGCTACATTTAGCACTCTGTTTCCCATTGTAATATTAGACCCTTAAGGGAAGTTAGAAAATGCAACTCATTATCAGTGATGTTTTCAACTACAATAGATGTACAAGGTCCTGAACTCAGATCTTCATGAATAAAAAGGCTTTTAATTCATATTTAAGGAAACATTTGAGATCATCCAGAGCATATAAATTAATCTGATCTTCCCTTTCCTCTAGCAAGGCTATTATATATCTATTTTCTTTGTCTTCCAGGTTGGCTTCTATTTTCTCTCAGGTGCAACTGCAGTTTCCTAAGGCGATGAACTGAAAAAGAATCAGCAACATCTGGAGTTGTCTGCACTTCTGCCAAATAAAATGAACACATCTAAAGAGGGCAGTTTCTCAGAATGAAAATGGAAGTGATGACTAATAAGCAAATGCAATTTACCAAAAATATCTCATTTAGCCTTTTTAAGGATATATCAGCTTTGTAAGTCTCCTCCACCACCTAGAAGTCCTACATGGATTATGCAACAGGAAGATTTGTCCAGAAAGAATGTTTGGCAGTTTTGTTAGCTGCTTGGAAGTAAATGCAAGTTTACAGATCACTTGATAGTATCTGATTTCCCATCCAAGTTAACTTCCCTCAACTCCTTTTACATCAATAGAAAGAGATGGACAAGGTAGGATTCACTGCACTTTTAAGTAGGCATCTAAAATAGATCAGCTAAACAGCACCCCAAAAGCATCATTTGCTCTCCTTTCATTGCAAAGGAAGCTTAGGACAACTAGCTCAGCCATGACATCTACATCTGAAGATGTCTAATTTTAAATGAGACAAGGATCGCCCCCAAAAGCTTTCTTGCAGGGTCGTGTCCCTTTCATTCCTCCCTATTTTAGCTCTCCCTTGTTGCCACTGTCACTCTCCTGAAAAGGAGAGGAACATCATCCACAGACAAGACAGTTTACTGTTGTCTTCTATAAAAACTTTTCTTTGCAGTCCTTAATGAAGAGGTGATATGAGCATACACATTTACCTGTTACTTATGTGTATTCAGCTTAATTTTCTTGTCCCTACTTCCAAGCCCTTAGTCTTCATTCTCTTTCCCATCCTGTTTCTTCTTGTCCCACCTTAAATCTCATTCTTTAGGACCCCTCCTTATTCAAGTCCCCCCAAAAAATCATTCCTACCTCGTTGGCTACATTAAATCTGATTTAATGTGCTCATAGCTCTGCCAAACAGTTACTGGAATCATCCATGTGTGTATCTTCCTTAAACAGTGGTTGCAGGACCTTATCATGTACAAATTGTCCTTTCCTAAGTTTCACTTACCACAGTTATTATGGGATAGACTTCTCCCTCCTAACCACAAGTACTTCAATGAGACACCTAAGTTAGGTGCGTAGTCACTTGAGTTAGTGAAGCAATAGTCCCCTCCAGAGGGGCTCTAGGATCTTGAACAGATCTAATTGTCCTGTGAAGATACCCATTTCTTTTACTAGCTACACAAAAGGAGGCTTGAGTGGCAATATTCCTTATTTTGAGTTATCTGTTAAGTGCCAAAAAAATAGGCAGGGTGAGCCTGAGATTATATATTTTCCTTTTATAGGAATACATTTATTAATACTTGGAAATAATAAATACAAGCAACTACAGAGGCATGGAATATTTAGTTGCTTCAGGGCAATATATCTTCTCTGAAGCCTATTCTTGCCATAAGTTTGGTGATTCTTCAGCTGCTATCAATGTTAAAGGCAGTGCTGCATCTGACAAAATTAGGCCTCTTGACATTACCGATGAACCTCACCAATCATCAATGTAAAGAAGGAAAAAATGTAACAATGGGAAGGAAAAGGGAAATAAAGCCAGGCTTTATACTTTTACTAAAAGCCTCTAATGTCATCCCTCTATTACTACAAAAGCCAAGGGATGTTGTAAATCTGGGTATACTCTCTGGAGTGCAATTTTCTTTTCTTTGTTGCTGCTCAATCTGCTTGAAAGTAATCAAACAGCAGTACTTTCCCCTCTCAGCCTTCAATACAAACAGGAAAGGTAGTCAGACCAACATGAAACCATGAGCAGTGCCTCAAGCTGCTCTCTCCTGCTAGCTACAGGGAGACAGGTGCTAAGAGCAAGGAAGGCCATCCCCAAAAGCAGGAGGGGTTCAGAGCAAGGTGTTCTGGGGAGTAAACCGAGGTCACCATTTGGTGAGCAGTGCAGAGCACACGTCAGTAACTGCCCCAGCCCAGAGCAAACCTCTCTACTTTGAAGGAAGACAAACTTGACAATTTTGCCCTTCAATTTTTTTGTCATTTTAGGAATGCATGGGGAAATCACATGATCTATTTAGCCTAACTCACATAAATTTAGAGAAGCACTGTGGCTTGAATTTTATAGCCTTTTCTTATCATTAGTATTTTTCCTTCAAACCTCTGCATTTTGTTGGGCTCGGGTTAAAGCAGCAAGGCCCGTCCTATAGCTAATTTGAAACCTGCCGATTCCCTGTGACTGCAAACAAAGTCTGTAGCTTACTGGATAAAGTGTCTTCTTTGTATTTCAAAAATAATCAGCACAAATCCAATTAAAAATGTTTCTTTTCTTTCAAATATTATATTGTTCTGAGCATTTCTGTGTAAGCAAGGAACCCTGGATTACATTCCTCTCCAGGGGATCCTAAATGTTTATACAAATCACAGTAGGCAACATTACAACACTTCCAACTTTTGCCACATGCACTTTGTCTAAACACAAACTTGGTCAGAAATCTGTCAGACTGCAAACTGTAAAAAGAGAAATGAAAGGAAACTGTCTTATTTTTGTTCCTTTTGAGGATGTAATTCTATTAACAGTTCTGTACGTCTTTTCCCCATCAATTTAATTACAGATTAATTAATTCTTAGCAGTTTTCTCAAGCCCAGCAAAATATCATCTGACCCAAAACATTTCACAGCAGGGAAAAAAGCCAAATTAGATAAAGAGAAAATCCATCCTTTGGAAAAAAATGGTGTTTAGAAGAACAGGCAAGAGTAGAAAAAGATCAGTTCTCTCTTTTCCTCAGTAAACACGTCACTGCATGTCCCGCTTATTAGATTTCACTTCTTTCCATCCCCATGCACCTTGTCCCAGGCTGATCTTAACTACAAACTGGTGATGGTGATACTCTATCCAAAGACTTGCTGGTTTATGGTTTTCCTTGCTAGAAGATACCAGCATCAAAGTGGTTGAGATACAACCATGGATATGGCTTTGCCATTGTTGTCGTGCCACAGTCATGGCCTTCTTTTCAAACTGGCACACAAAGTCTGAACATGCTTGGATCAGCAACCCACGATTTAGCTTCTCTCTGAGTCTGAGGCAACTTGGTGAGAAACAGAGGGGTCTAAGTTAGAAACAAGCAACCTCTGGCAGAAATTACATTTATTGTTGCCTGAGATAACCCCAAGAAGGGGTTTGCACCCTTTTCTGTGAGCTTGTGTGTTCCTTCTACCAGGCAGGTTGGGACTGCCATCTGCTTACATTTATATTTTTATAGGACCTTTTATCAAAGGGCTCCCAAAGCACTTTACACACTTATACCTTGATTCTCTGTTGTAGCAGGAGGTGAGTTTAAATTAAAATAATGTGCAGGTCATAATCTAGGAATTGGGTTTTAGAGCCTCCTTTTTCACCTTTTAAGTGGGGTTGTTACAAAGCAGGTACAGAAAGCCAGAGCCATGCATTTCAAGATGCAGTATGAAAATCAAGGCATTTCTGAGAATGGAGAAAACAGAAAGACTTTTTAAAAAGCAAGTCATGTTTTGCATGCATAGCTGATAAGTCTCACAGTGTAAAAGACAATCACATCTCTGCCTTTGGTCATCAATGTGCCAAGGGGGTAACACTCTGCTTGACATGAAGAAAAGGAAGCACACCTCAAACAAGCACCCATCTCCTTGTCCTTACATACAGTTATTGGTGGATGATTACAGTACAGGGAAGGCCAAAGAAAGGAGAAATCTCCTCACAGGAAGGAGCTGCCTCATTTCAGTGAGGGGGAGCTGATGTTCTCAGCTACTGCAGAAGGCCATGGTGACAGGACAGGAAAGGCACAGGATTTGACATATCCCTCCTGTATGCTCAGTGGGGTGTGCATGACATTGCCATGCTGTCCTCCAGGGGAAGGGGGACAGAACTGAAGCAGCACAGGAAGCTAAATGCAGAAAGTGCAGGAGCAGAGGACAGGAGTTCATCTCTGGAAGTGCTTCCGCAGGGTTAGCAAGTTAATTAGTCACACAGCATGGGCCCAACCACCATGCCATGAAGCTTTTCTTATTAAATCTGCTTATTTCTGGACCCACTGTTGCTTGTCCGACTGCCACTGGCCAGGCTTAGCAGACAGAGCATGGAGCTCCTCTGGGCACAGGTGGACACTCACATGGCCAGTACTTGCAGCTGAGCCAGCCACCCTGGGCTCCTTTATGGATAATGGAGAGAAATGTTTTCCTTAGGGAAACACTTCCTTTCTTCCTGGAACTGATGGAAAATGGGACAAATGATTTGCAACCAACAAGTGCCTGTTTTGCTCCACTCTGAAGTCAGAAGAAAGGACATTTCTCACACCTTCTACCCTGCAGAATTGGCCAGTGGATCATCTCTAGCAGAGCAATTCCAAAAAGAAGCATATTTTTCAACATAAAGGCTTGAAAATAAATAAATAAATACATAAATACATTTAAAACCCTGTGGAAATTAGCACTGATCACATATATCTGGGTCTTCAAGACACAGCGTCATCTATGTATGCTAATTGCTAGGAAGTATAAACAATCAGTTTACACCATGTCACATAGATTCGACTTCCAGATTAAAGCACCTGATCCAGAGGGAAAGACTGAGAAGCTGAAAAGGCCTTGGAACAGGAGGTGAGAAGGCATGGGGCAAAGGACCAGGAGAGGCCAGGAGAGCAGTAGAAAAATAGTATCAGATGCTGAAAGATAAAAAGCAGAAGCTGCAGTATTGGAGACCTGGTTCATTCATGACCCCTTATCTTTCCACTTTGAGTTAAATCTTTTCCCCATCCTCCCTGACCCTCACTTCTGTTCTTCCATAGCTCACTTCATGTATCCACTTGCAGCTCAGTTCAATCCTTCATCTGCACAGACTCATTGCCATCCACAGAAAAATCCTCCAAACATCAACCTGGGGTGCATCCTGGAGTGAAAGGGGAACTGAAATAGCTCCCACTGATACCCTGCTATTGCAGATAAATAAATTGGCACTTGCTGGAGCTTGAACTGGAATCCAAGTCCTCTGGCAGTTTTATGAAACTCTAGCTGTTCCTTGCCTCTTCTTTTCAAAAAGTACACAAAATGAAATGTCTCATTCCGGGGCAAATGACACAATGGTGCTAAACGGCATGATTTGTTTGTTTGTTTCATCCCAGGAGGGAAGGAGGGAAGGAATGTATATTTGATCTGATCCAAACTATTTTTTTGTTGTTTCTGCTAAACTCAAAAAAATAAAATCAATGGTTCAAACTGCCCTACACAAAAGAAGTTTGAGGGGGAAAGAGAGAGACAAGACCTCATTTCTATCTCAAGACTCATTTGACCCTCTGACACTCCACCCTGGGAGGAACTCACTTACAAAACCCAGCATTCAGAAATAAATTTTAAAAATAGTCCAAGCTGCCCCGCATTCAGGAGAAAAGCTGTTTATTTACTTTGTCTTCTCTTGCAGTGCCTGTGTGCTTGTGTCAGAGCGTGCTCTGAATTGCCCACTGACCTACATTCCCTGGGACATGGAGCTGTGCCTCCCTGCTCGGGGGCTTGCCAGCACCCCTTGCCCCAGCCCTACACTCTCTCTCAGGCATTGCACCAGCTCTACCAGCAACCCTATGCATAAGTGGATAACGTCTCGGGCCACCGAAGCATGCTTTTAAATGGATAGGCAGCCAAGTGTATATTAATTAAACTTAAAAGTTCTATTTATTGCCAAACACAGGGGGATTACACAGACAACAAGTGGCGGAAAGTACTCCAGAATGTTCTCACCCCTTTAATTACTGTGCTATAGTTAGCCCAGTGAGCTGATGTATAATCAACACTGGTGTACACGCTGTTTACAGCAAGCACTCAGGAGAAGCAAACTTCTTTCTTCACAGCCACTCTAAACAGCTGCAACATTTGGAGGTGCAAGAGGAGCACAGAAGGCACCAAAGAGCCCTTTTATTCATCTCTTCCCCATGAGGCTGCTCACCTCCAGTGCCTCACCAGCCCTGGGGGCCCCACTGTGAGCCCATGTCCCTCTCAGCAACACTTTCAGTCCATATCACCAAAGCTCCCATAGCACCCAATGTGTAGTGAAACAACAGAGCTGCCTTCATGGAAGTTAATTACCATCGCACAGTGCTTTGCTGCTGGCAGTTTTTAGAGCTGGGCATCTTAGGAATTTGAATTTATTTTATTCTTTGTTGTTCCATGTGCTAACATTTCATGCATTTCACAGGCAAGCTGAGCAGCCAAGCAAAGAAACCAGGCAGATTTGGACCCCCAAGAGGCTGATCCTGTTCCCTTAAGTCTGTCACTGGGACCAACCCCTTGAATTCAGTAAGATCAGCACTAGATCCAGCAATGTGATGACAGTCAGTTCCTTTTAGAGCAGCTTGCAAGACCTCACCAAAAGTGCATCTTCTTTATTAAAAATGAAGATGAAAAAATCAGCAAAATACGGTAAAAATTTAATAGCTCAGTTTGAAATAGACCTACTTTCACTCACAGATACAACACACAGAGTTAATAGTACTGACCTCTGTGCTCCTCTGTTCCCCTATCTCCCAGCAGCGCCTTACAAGCAGTAGCATATTGCTGTCTCCTGCTACTCAACTTGGCTGCCTTCAGCATTGGCAGCTCATTTTCTTTCCCCAAATCCTCAAACGCCCAGTTCATTTCCAGGTGTTTTTATTGCAATAGCATGAAGTAGACACATGCACCCATTAGCAAGCCAGCAAAAAGAAAACCTTTTATCCTCTTGCATATTCATAAGCGACAGCAATCCAAACAGCAACATGCATTTTCCAAGTGACCCTGGGCCTATGTTTCAAGAGTCATACCCACTCCCATGTAAACAAATTTCCTGATCTGGACAACCTGAACAAAATGAGGAATTGCATGGTAAACATGGGAAACAGCTGAGCAAATCACATTAAAGCACCACAAAGTCTGCCACTACTACTGCCCTTCTTACAAGCAGCCTGAGGCACCTTATATATTTAGTACCTCCACGCTCATATATCTGGCAGCATGTGGACAGCACTTAAATTTAACCTTCACTAAAACAGCCCATCTCTGTCTTCCAGGACCTTTGTCTCCTTCACAAGGCCCAGCTAGCCACTCTTCCAGAAGACAGAGTGAAGTAGGGGTATAAACATCCCCAGCTTCACACTTTGGGTTTCTTTATAAGTAAGATAAGGTCTCTCTGACTGGCTACAAGCATTATCTGGGGAATCATCTGCAAGTCTAGAGCTGCCAGAAGCATGTAATACTTTGGCCGTTATTTCTTGTCAGCAATACCAACCATCTTACTCTACCTCCAAAGGCTCTGATGCTCAGACAGAGACAAGGACATCTAAGAACTTCAAGGTGATTCCAGAAAGAGAGGATTCACCACCTTTCTTGTTCCAGAAATAGAATAACACCAAAGGCTTTCAAAGCAGAGCTGGTCAGAAATTTTCTGTACAAAAAAAAATACTGATTAATTTCCTTCCCAGACAGTTTCTCCTTTCCCAAACTCAGACACCACCTCAGCTCTCTGGGAACCTTGCTTTAGTTTTTGGAGGTGAGCCTTGGGACACTGGTTCAGCACTCAGAGTCTCCTTTCCTGTAGAGCTGCCCTGGAGCCAGGGGTCTCAGGGAGCCACCAGCAGTGGCTCACTGGCAGGGCTGCATTCCACTGCCCTCTCTATTCTATTTCACAGCAGTAGAGCCTGAGAGCTGCTAGAAATTTCTTCGGTCTTTCTTTGGTTTACTTGCTTTAATACACGTAATGTTTTAACTGAAATCCCCATTTTTAGCCAGCTTTATGTTCAGTGTCTATATTGATAATCTCTGGGCCAAAAGGCAAAATTTATAAGCTTCCAAATTACTTTGCAATATATTAGAAATGACCTAAGATGAATAGCTGGCAGATCAGCAAACTGAACAACCCCAAATCACAATGAAGTTCATGCGTATGTAGGCATGTATATCTATCGCCTCACAAACTGACAGCAAATGTTCCCTGTCACAGGACAAACATTGCATAAGTGGTATTAACATGCAGAACTACTTTGTGTCTGCATCTGGCACAGCTTTTTCTGGACAGATGACTCAGATTCATTCTGCTCTTAATTGCCGAGTCTTTTGAAGCAAGTTCTTACGCTGTTCTTTCTTTTTGTAATGTGTAAAAGATTCATTTCTTTGTGTATGGTGGTATGTTTTTACATATCCTGCTCCCAGATGTTGCTCTGTGAACCAGGTGATGGTCCATCCTGCTCTGAATCTTGACTACATTTCACAAGCTTGCTAGGACTGCATCATGAAGGCACTTTGAGATACAGGAAAAAAGGCAGTTTGCCTTTTCCTTAGGGACCAGCAAACACAAAAGTGCTGCCCGAAGAGTTGCTATAAATGTGAGTGGTGATGTACTAAATGTATTCACTTGTCTCAGGGTTGTCTGCAATGAGAGTGGCAGTAATGGTGGATGTTATCAGCCTCAGGGTGTGAAGATGCAGATAGCCCCAGAAGACCTGATTCAGACATTTAGGAAGAGGTTTCACTCCCTGGGCACTGAGCCTGGCCAGTACACGAAAGACACCAGAGAGACTCTATGCATCGTGCAAGTCTTCTCCCAGGCACTGTCCCAGGATCTACAGACCCCAACAGCTGTTCTCATCCATTCCATCCATTGTTGTGGACATACCCAGGGATATGCACATGGCCTTTAGGTCTGCAGCCCTCCTGTTTCCCTAGCTCCTACTGGCATCTGGTTTCTTCACAACCCATTTCCTGCCTTTTGTGTCATCAGCCATGGCACAGCAGCCAGCTCCTTGCAGAGCCACACCCTGTATATACTCCTGTTCCTCAGGCCATTACAGAGGTGTCACCAACTGGACACTGAGTAGGGCAACATGTGAGTTAGTCACCCAGCAGTGATCCAGTAGTTCCTGTGTGAGTGGTGGACACTCTACAAACCAAATAGAGAAAAAGC
The DNA here is from genome assembly GCA_024605025.1 of Megaceryle maxima. Classification (NCBI taxonomy): domain Eukaryota; kingdom Metazoa; phylum Chordata; class Aves; order Coraciiformes; family Cerylidae; genus Megaceryle; species Megaceryle maxima. Next base: position 63,973 of record JANHGN010020508.1, on the reverse strand, counting down.
CTCGTGTACATATAACACACAGTAATACTGTCACTGATTTGCAGGTAAAATAGCAAAAACACAGCTCCTCTTGCTTTGTAAGATTGGCAGGTGGCTGGAGATATGAATAAGTAGCTGGTTTATTTCTGGCTTCACCCCTAGGACCAATGCTCCCTGATACTGATATTTAAAGAAGCACTTTCTTCAGCATGGCTACAATCCAGGGTGTGTGGTGTGGTGGGCTTTTTTTTTCTATGCTGGCTTCAAACAAGCTGTGGGTGGCTGGGTGGGTGGGTTGAGTGACATATTAGTGAGGAAGCTTCCTCCCCTTTCAGAGCTACACGGAGAAGTTAGAAAGGCATCATTTGAAAAAGTGACAGGCAGATCATGTCGGACTATTGCTGATGAAAAAGGGTTTAAATCCATCAAGAATCTTGAATTTGGAACTGTACTGCTACCAAAAGCGGGATGAAGTGAACTTCACTAACCTCTATAAATATTATCTGTCTTTTAATTTCAGATTTGTGCCTCAAAAAGCCTTTCAAAATGCACACTCCCTCCTTTCAGCTCCTGGCATCCAATCAAACTAGCTATCTAACAACAAGGAGCAGAGGAAGTCGGTCCTTCGTCTCCATTTATAAGTGAAAGATTCCCCCTTCTCTCCCACCCCCACCCCCCACCCTGGCTCTGAAGGTCTTCCAATTATCTCCTTTACCTGCCGCATTAAAAAGTAAAGCATATGAGTTGCCAGAGATACAGAGTCTGAGGACAAGCCACTGTGGCAAAGCCATGACATTAGAACAGATGGAAAACTTCTCAGGAACAAAATGTGCACAAAAAAATGGGTTCTGGCTTTGAAGTGTATATTCACGGTGGGTGCTTTCATGTCTTTTGAAAAGCCCTAGCTCAAATCTGACCTACTTAGGCAACATTCTTATTTATGTCTCCAACTAAGGAGCTGTATATTTAGCAAATGAGAGGAAATCATCCCCCTGTCATGTTTATAGATTAGAGCAAACTTTGCTGTTTAATTCTTCAACAGATTTGTCTCCATAAAAGTGGATGTAATTTAAACACTGTTAAAAAAATCAATAAATTCCAGAAAGTTAGAATAAATGGAATCATAATTTCAAATATATATATAGATATTATATATGTACAGACATACATACAGAGAAAGAAAGAGAGAACATTTATTCAGCAGACTGCAGTTAAACCATATTTATTTAACTGGTTCAAGAGTAATGGGTAAGGCTGAGCAAAGGTGGAGAGCGAATCATAAGACTTTACCATTTTAATTGATGCTAAATGCTAACAATATTCTGTAAGATACTGAGGAACAGAGAAAATCTTAACTCTTCATAGACTAGGTAGACTTATCTTGACTAAAAGGAAAAGAAATTAAAATAAAATTAAAAGCTCCTGAAGTTCAAGAAACTAAAGCTGAAAGACACCTCAAGAGGTCATCTAGTCCACTTCCATCTCCCAATGGAAAGATGAATTAGACCCACACTATGCTGGACTGATATCTGTCTGACCTCCAGGGGCAGATATTTGGTAAGCTTCCAATCAGCCTATTTCCCCTTTTTGCAATTATTACTAGTAGAGGGATCATGCTGGCATCAAATCTGTCTCTAACTGAGGTTAAAGCCCATTACCCCTTGTCCCAGTAGACAAAGAGGACAGATAATTTCTTTCTGCTTTTCAGTCACCTTTCAAGATTTATCATGTTCCTTCTTTCTTCTTTAGTTTAGGCAACCCCAATTTGTTCAGTCTTCTCTCATGGATCATGTTTCCAGCTGATAACAAGCATGTCATCCCATTGAGCCGTATTTAACATGTAACTCCTCCTAAGATGATCTTTCTTTTAAGTACAGCTGCTTAGCCAGCCATCTCCTAGCCTTGCATTAATGCTGTTGAGTGTTCCTACCTCAACAGAGTAGAGCCTTGGAGCTGTCCGCACCTCAGTCTGTCTATGCTGCTCCTATAACTTCTCCAGGTGACTTTGCATTCTGAACCCATTCTCCACCAGGCCTACAGACCATCCCAACATGCAAACTGAACAAGATCCCTCGGCTTTCCACCATCAATGAAAACACTGTATTGCACTCTGGCCCAGCACAGATCTCAAAACACCTCTCAAAACCCTGCCAGGTTCACAGCTAATCACTGGTAACTGCTCTCTGACTACAGCTTGCCAGCCTAAGATAATAATTTCTTCTCATTCTGGTTTCTCCAGGTTGTTTATGACAATGTCTTATTAAAATCAGGACATGTGACACCCATTGCTTTTTCTCTACCTAGAAGGTCTGCTGCTTTGTCTCAGAAGGAAAAGAGATTGGTTTCAGATGATTTGCTCCTGACAAATCCATGCTGCCTGCTCATATCCTCATTACCTTCGAGGTGCTTACAATTGATTGTTTGTTTGTTTGTTCCATGTATTGGCAGGTAGCTGACTTGACTACAAATCCCTGGATTCAGCTTTTTCTCCTTGTTTTGGATTGACACTGTCTCTGTCCTTTTTCTGTCCTCCACAAATTCTTCTGTCCTCCATGACTTCTGGGGATAAACACTAAACTTTCTGGAATTGTTTCAGACAGTTCTCTGTCTCTCTCTACCCTGGGCTCAATTTCATAAGACCCAATGAATTAAAAACCATTTAGTTTATCTCAGTATTTTCTAATCTCACTTTTCTCTACTGTAGCCTGAACTATTATCCTGTAGTCTCTGGCTGTATTAAGCCTCCATGGTTGAGCTTCTTAATGAACATTGATTCAGAAGTTGATAACACTATTTATTTGGGGATAATAAACTAGTCTTTCACAACTTTTCCAGATGAAACATTTTAGAAGTTCTCAGGCTCTTTCTCAGCTATCTGATGCTAAAAGGCCCCTTCAGTCTCCTAAATGAAAAGGAATGCTTAGTGTCTTACAAAACCAAGCCCCTAGGTGAGGTTCATACTTTGACAGAAATGGAGGATTTCAAGACAACTGTCCACACTTTCAGAGAGAGCTCCAAACCTTTCTTCTGCAACCCAACAATCTGTCCTACTGTTGTGGATTAACCCCAGTCAGCAACCGAGCCCCACGCAGCTGCTTGCTCATTCCCCCTTGGTGGGATGGGGGAGACAATCAGAAAAGTGAGAAAACTCATGGATTAAGATAAAGAGAGATTAATAGGTGAAGCAAAAGCCACACACTCAAACAAAGCAAAACAAGGAATTTATTCACCAGTTCTTATCAGCAGGCAAGTGTTCAGCCATCTCCAGGAAAGTAGAGCTCCATCACACATAATGGCCACTTTGGAAGAAAAAACACCATCACTCTGAATGTCATCCCCACCCTTCATTCTTCTTCCCCCAGCTTTACACGCTGAGCATGACACCATATGTTAGGGAATATCAATTTGGTCAGTTGGGGTCAGCTGTTCCAGCTGTGCTCCTCCCAACTTCTTGGTGCCCCCATCCTACTCACTGGCGGAGTGGTGTGAGAAGCAGAAAGCACTTCTCAGCAATACCTAAACCACCCCTGAATTATCCATGCTGTTTCCAACACAAATGCAAAAGATATCCCATACCAGCTACTATGAAGAATATTAACTCTGTTACAGCCAAAACCAGCACGCCTACCTTAAACTATGCTTAATTCTCCCACCTCACACTCCCAAGACATAGCATCATATTTATACTTGTCTCTTTAATACCTGTTTAGAGAACACCTACAAGTCCACTGGTTAAATTTAAAAATCCAAAGATACAGTTTCCCTTAAAATGGATTAAAACAGTGTCAGCTGCCTTGAAGTTAATGAATGAATACTATTCCTTAGAGCTGTTTTTATTCCTTCTGATATCCTAAATGATGCTGAAGCAGAAAGGGTGAAGTAACTGAAATCCAGATATGTTAGTTTCTGCTCCATTAGGAAAAGGAAAAATCAATTTGGCAAAACATAAAAGAAGAAAATCAATAGGAAAAGAAATTTTATTTTCATCTCAGGACTAAGAATATATTACAAACAATGGTGAGTGAAAATTATTCATTGATTTGTATAACACCTTTTACAAGCCCAAAAAGTGCTCCAAAGAATTATAGATTATTTAAATCTAAGGATCACTAACTGTCAAAATGCACCTATCACTGGGGTGGAATGCAGCTGCTACAAAATTGCACCAGCAGATGCTACACCACAGCTTTAGGGCACAAATGCTTTATCTGAAGATGCATCAAGGGAAGTTGAAAATGCAGAATGGAATTAACCAGGCTGGAATATGACCACACTGCAACTATATCGATTTCCGTTTAAGTTTAAACTCATGGAAGATAGGTCCACCAGCCCATTAAACAAACTTTGGCTCACAAAATCCCTAAAATGATCTTTGTCAGAAGCTGGGATATTATGCCAGAGGATGGGTCATTTTGTGTTTGCCCTATTCCTTCTGCTCTTTCCCTGGTCACTGTCAGAAACCTGATGACACTAGGCTAGACGGACCTTTGGTCTGACCTAGCATAGCTATTCATAAGTCCTCAGCTAATATGTTGGGCTGTGAGCTACAGTGGCTCTGAAGTTAGCACACCCTGGCATCTGTTGGCTCCGCAGCAGGGCAGCTATCTCTGGCAGAAGGGCAGGTGGTGCAGCCAACAAGGCAGTCTTTTGTATTCTCCAGAATGAATCATCACACTCATCCGGAGGCATGCTAAATCCTCAATGTTAAGCACACATTAAGTTGTTTCAGGATATGGGCCACATTTATAGCACTGTCATTAGTAGCAAGGGCTTGCACTGCATAAAATTACACAAAGTACCTTTTGTACCTCAAGGTGTACTTAGCAAGCAAACTCCTAGGGGCAGGGAATGTACAATCTTCTGTTTCTCTAAAGCACCTTATTCAATTACGGCAATATAAAAATGATTTATAACAATCTATTAAAAATACAACTCAAACGACTTATCACTACTGGGGTCCTGGGAATATACTGTGGGACTTGCCATTTAGTTGTAAATCAAGTCTAGTGGCCAGTATCTCATATTTTAGAGAAAGATGAAAACTAGTGATACACCTCACCAATTGCAAGTGTAGCATGTCTTGTATGATAAGAACTTGGGTAATCACTCAAGGTATGACTAGAGGGAAGAGAAAATGAAGAAGAAAGTGGCAGACATTTCCGCTTCCTGCAGTCTGTAATCCAATCAGTTCTTCCACTGACCAGGAAACTTCTGCCACTCCAGGGGCTGCTGCAGGGCAAATGGGCGGGCACACCCAAACCCTTGCCCTCACTGCCATCTTCCAGGGTGTTTCTTTCTCTCTCAGCTTTCTCTGGAAAGTCTTTTGGGGAAGATGAAAGTCCAAAATAGCAGCAAGACAGAGTAAACAGCTTGCCTAAAAGGCCACAAACTGGGCTGGAAAGAGATCCATCTCGCACATGTATTCCTGAGGATACTGCATTGCACAAGATGACCCAGAGCACTGGGGGACAGCTAAGACAACGCATGGAGCAGAAGCACAGCACCTGCTTCATCTCACTCTGTCCCTGTGCCGAGAAAGACCAAGGAAATGTAGTAGGAAAATCTCAAATTAGAAACCTGGCCCCTCTCTTATCTTCAGGATAGCCGAGAGTTTAGTACAGCAGTCTGCATCAGCATCAAAATCAAAACAGACATTATATGCATCAGAGGTATGCTCCATATCTGACAAAGATACCCGTAATTCTTGCCATCAGCAAACAGGGATGGAAACTATTTGCACCCTGGAACTGCCTGTAAAGCATGTTGATAAAGCTGTATTCATAGGAATGACCAGTCCAGAAACAGACCTATTTGGCCAACAAATTCCTTCTTCTGCTTTTCCCAACAGTCTTATCTAGCAGCTCTTCTCATAAGCTAATAAAGCTCTACCTTGAAAACATGTCAGAACAGATGAGGGACATTTACTCCTTCCTACAAAGCCACTGGAGCTATCACAGAGCACAAGGTAGAAATCCACAACAGACAGCTAATCAGAGATACCCTCACCAGCTAAGATTACCAAAGAACACAGTGTGTAAGAAAAAAAAAAAAAAAAAAGTAATATTGAATAGAATGGATATTTCTGCACATAGAAAGCGGCAGAGGACTGTAGGAATACTAAATTTCTCTTTGTTTTCACACTTTCATTCTATCAACCCTCAGCTTCATGTCTTGTTTCTCTCTTCCACTGTTCCTTCCTCCACTTAAGAATCTTTGTCCCCATGGTTGAGAGAACTCTTAAAATCCTCTCTTCTTAAGGAAAATTCAAAGATAAAGGCCACTACTAGCATAAAATGTTTCTTTTGCAACAAAATCCACTTCCCAATTTCCTATGGATTAGCACAACACCAGTGACAGATGAGTCTCTTCCCACACGGTTTTCTGCATAGGATTCCTCTGTAGATCCTCTAACACCTAATCCTGGCTCACACTGGACCTTTTCCTCAGTGATTGCACTCTCTTCTAAACAGCTGCCTTTCCACTCTTCAGAGAGCTTTGGCTCAAGACAACCTGCTCTTTGGTTTTATTTGGCTGAAGCTGGCCAACCAGTCCAAAAATCAGTGAGAGCACAGCTATACAGCTCACCTCACCCACAGTGCAACACAGAAACCTCATTTTCTAAGGAAATGAGGCTAACAAACAAACAGTGAAGCCAGAATCTCCTGGTCTCTCACTCCTTGTGAATCTAACGTTCATCTTTGTTACAACCTCCTTCTGACAGGAATTGCCTTTATCTGTGTTTTGTAAAGCTTTGAGCATATTGCCAGCACTTTAATAATAAAATATCATAGAGAACCATACATCTCAATATTATTATGCAGAAAACATGTGCATGTTCACACAGACAGCAGATGTATAAAAATATTGAATATGTAATTTAAGGCTGTATTTGAGTTTAAGTATGTAGGTCAAACATAGGGCAAAGACTTTTCTGTTACACACAAAACCTACAAGTACACCAGACCAAAAGAAAGCACATAAACTCCTTTAATTCTGGATGCTAAAAGGTGCAAGTTCTAACTAGTGTTTGGATGGGTGATTTCCCCAGGGAACCCCAGGTGTCCTGGGCACATGCCAAGCAGTTATTGCTGAGCACTGGAGTTGAGGTTCACCTCACCTAACCTTAGCCATCTGTCTTCCTGCGGAGACTTGGGCACCTCCAGAGGGTGATACCTGGGAGGATGGAATGAATCACCCTTCCCGAGTCTCACCACCGACTACAGAGGCAGCCCAGACTACTTGCTTAGATAACTGTGTAATTTTTGAATAACTACGGTTAGGTGAGATGAATGCCAAACCCAGTGAGTATTAGCCCACAAATACCAAGTGAGTGGGAAGATTTCTCATCAGGGATGGATGGGAATAAGAAAGAGTAAACCATAAAACTCAAAGCCTCAGCTTCTACATGGAGGCAAGAACTGGTTTATACTACCTGGAAACTTCTGCAACTGGATGAAGGGGTCTTCATAAGAATGAAATAAATATCGCTAAGGCAACTAACATTAGCATTTTAAATGTATCTGCTGACAATGAGCATCTGAAGTATTCCTCCTATAGCTTTCAGTTACTGGAAATCAGAGATTATTGACAGAAAATGTCAGAAGAGCAATTTTTACTTTGGTACTGATTTGGGTAACTCCTCTTTAGCCACCACAAAAATCAGAATGAAGACCTAGAGCGAAACAAACAAACAAATCCACACAACCTGAATTGGAGTCTGCAGCAGAAGGCTCAAATTGCTCTACTTCCCTGATGCTACAGTCACAAAGGGTAACACACATGACCTACTGGGCAGTGAGTTTAAAAACTGCTAGTCATCCACTCATTTCTGCAGTTGAATTTGTTGGCTTTAGAGTATTTCCATTGGTTTCAAAGTTCTACTTCCCATTAGTGCTACCAAGCATGAGATATTGTTAGAGGGTTTTTGTGTGCCTTTTTTTTTTACCTTCACTGGCTGGAACACAGCTTATCCCCATGTCCATTAAATATACATTTGAACAGCATTTCCACCTGCACTTTGTCACCTCAGGTTCTCAAGGGGTGTACCTCCACTTGGCTCTGAGCTCAAGGGCACCCTTGATATCAGCCTGAGAGTGCCAACAGGCATGTTAATGCCCATTTGAAATAGCTTTTCCTTTGCCTCAGATGTTTCCATGCACTCAATGAATAAAAAGTCTCTGCTTCACTCTGTCTGCGGTGATGTAGGACGACCTCACCTCATTCTGTCAGTAAGCTACAGTTGCTTTCAGGCACCTCCTAGACTTTGCTTCCCTTCCTGGAGTGTGTCGTTTCCCCCCTACTTTAAGATCCAAGGTAGCAAAAGGCTGTGTGTGTATTGATCTAAGCTTACTTTCTTGTAGGCACTCACCTTACTGCTGTTAGTGCTGTATTTCTTTTCTAAATGTCCGCATTCCCTGGAAAATTAGAAACACCCTGTAATTGTGACCTGCTTCTGAACAAGAAAGAACATAAACTGCAAAGAAGGAACAAAAGGCTGAATTTTCTGCAAATGAAACTGCAGCAGTAAAGATAATTTGTTCTTCTGCTGTCAGTAAGAGGTGCCTATATGGGTCACTGAAGAGGCTCTTTACTGGGAATAAGTTAAATTCAGCATCTACCATCTTGTCCTGTGGGTGAAGCATGCTATCTCAAATACGCAATACAACCCAAACTGGGTGTCATCTTTTTTAAACTTTCTTTTTTTACAAATCACTTCCAAGTCTTGGGGGTAGGACATCACGACAGACAGTTCCTCAACAAAGAACTGACATGAGAACAAAAGCTATTCCTGAAGAGTTCCCAAAATAAAAGTGAGACAGATGAGTGAAGAAAAGTTGCATGGGTGTTTCTTCAAACAAGAACATGGTCAGAAAAGAGATATCAGAATATGTAGATTCATTAAAACTGAAAAGCCTCACAAAATTGTCAGTTTTGCAGAAATGTGTTTTAAGGAAAAAACATAAGGCTCCAACACTGTGAACATGTCAGGTTTGGACACCTTCAGAGCTAACAGTGTCAGTGTTTTATCTTAAAATCATTTCCCATTTTAAATATACTTGGGTATTTTACATTCTAGTACCTTATTGAATAGCAAAACCAGTACAGTTGAGTCAGAGTGAGTACTTCAAAGAGCCCTCCTCTGTAAGGAGAGTTTTCAAAATTTGGGACTTCCATTCCAAATTGAACCAAAGGTAAATTTCAGAATCTTGAAATCCTTTGAAAATGGAATTTCTGCTCCTTGTCCAGCACTGCTTTAAACCATAGCCCTCCGTCAACAGCTAAGTCAAGCTTTGGGAGATGCTAGCATCCTTCTGAAAAATGGTTTTTGCTTGGCTTCCCTTTTCAATGGCATCTGGTAAAGGCTGCCTTGCCATAAATCTAGACAAAAGCTGCTAAACAGTTATCCTGAAAAACTACGAATTGTTAAGTACTTGGCCATATTCGGGATTCTGGGCAATATCTTTCCATATAATTATTTCTGCTGTTGTCATTAGCTTCGGCACTCTCACTATTTATTACCATAGGTATTTCGAGACTCATAAAAACGTGATCTTACTCAAGGCTTAAGCAACACATGAAATAAATCAGCAACACTGAACATTGGCTGACACTGGATGAAACCTGGCTGGGAACAGCTGGATTGCTCTCTTGACTAAATATTTACAAAAGCCATGATTATATCACTGAGTGACATTGTGTGAATATAACAATTTATCAATCATCATGTTTAACTGAAATCCCTGCAGGAGGGGATGGCATTCTCACTTAACAATAAGTATCTACTGTATGCTAATTAAGTGACTTACTTTGCAGCTAAGGTTACTTCAGGGATATGTGGGCTTTTTAACTAACCATTTCCTAAGCACTGCTATTACTTCAGAGGCACAGAAAACACAGACTTCAGCTGAGCTGTCACTTGCACCAGTACCCATCCAGTAACACTGCTGGAATTACTTGAAGCACACACTGTAGCAGAGGTGAGCACAAACCAGTGCACAGTTTATTTTGGTTTCCACCCTCCTCCCACTGCTCCCCTGCCCACTTCAGGGGGCCCATGTGCAGCATGTACAGCATCAGATACCCTGCCATTCCTCTTACTGCTGTGGGACCTGCTTCCCACCAGTATCAGCCAGTTTGGTCTCCTGTCCTTGCACGTCCTCTTCCAAGTAGCTGGCAGTGCTCACAGCACTGGCTGGCAGTCGTACACCCAAGCTGAAATGCCCATGTCTCTAGGAAAGTCTTCCTCAATTTTCTCACCCTGTGCTCATCTGGTTGAGTACAGATGAGTGTTCTTTTGCCCTGGAATTGCCTGACTTTTCACCTTGTACCTCAGGGCTCTAGAGCACAAAACTCAACCTCGCTGACAGCATCCACGTGAGTCTGAACAGAGCATGCAGGACAACCTGCCTCCCTTTCAGCAGTGAACCTAGCACTGTTTCCATCAGAGCTGGTCAGCACTGACTGGGCAATCTTAAACCTGTACCTCCCGAAAAGGTCACTGGCCACGGAATACAAGCCTACCTGCTGAAAGGACAGAAGGGTTGGGACATGAAGAGGTGAGCTTTGCCAAACTGTGGCATTGCCAGGGAATGTAAGGATTGGGTTCATACAGATCAAAGCAGCAAACAGACCTGATGAGGGCATCGGCAGGAGCAGGTTTCCTTGAAGATAAAGCCAGCACATATCACACTGATAGGAAATGCGTATTTGGGCACCAGAAACCACTACCACATGGCAGGAGCTTTTTATAAAATCTTCCACCTTCTGCTTCATGCCAGATTAACTCTCTTGCACCAGCAATGGTGTGAGCAGCTCAGCTACCTTCCTGTCTCCTTCAGATTATAGGTTTTAGCACAATGCAAGAGAAAACACGAATCTCCCCTCTTATAGTCCCACAGAGCAGACACTTTAAAAAGTTTTTCTTCAAAATGTCACACAGATACATGGATAGTGCAGCACGTTCGTACAGATCCCAAGCTAACATTCAAAATGAACAGATGGCATCCATGGCTCACCTCTGGAAACTACTTTTAAACCTTGTCTTTCTTTCCAGGAATCATTGTTAAAAAAAAAAAAAAAAAAAAAAAAAAAAAAAAAAAATTTGGGGTGATGAAGTCTCTGCTCCCTTGAGAGCTTGAGAAGAAAGTTTTCCTCATACAGATCTTAGAGGTAGATTTTTCTTCCCATTTTGTACATGTTGAGAGTCTGCATAATAATTGTATTTTAGCCCTTGGAGCCCATCTGCCACCAAAGGGGAAAATTCACCTTCTTCTTTCTACCTACAGAGAGGTTTATAAATCAGTAAGCACACAGACATGGGAGCACGGAACTTGGTTGCCCTTCCAGGAGCCCTTAATGGCTCAGACTATCACAGCAAGTGCTCTTATCAGAAACACGGGGAGGGGAGAGAGAAGTTATGATAAATTTAGTTTTCTTTTGAAGTTAATAACCTCCTACAAAGGCTTTTGGTAAAACACAGACACCTTAACATTTTTTCCCTTTCAAACAATTTTTTCCTCTGTTTTTTCCTCAGATGGTAAAATCTGAGGAAACCTGTCTCTTCAGAAGTAACTGCTTTGTGCAAATGACATCAGCAGCCCACGAGGTTACCACTGGTAAGTTGGCACCCTGAGGGGGATGAAATGAAATCTCTTATCAGCCTACTTGCTCCTCTTCTTTTCTACATTTGGCGCCTTTTATAATATGCAAAGCAAAGGAAATATTTTGCTCCCCTTGATTTTTTTCACCTCCCCCCGCCCCAGGAAAAGGAACAATTAATTTGACCAGTTTTTCCAAAGTCTCAGCTGCTTCAGGTCTGCTTGGTACCTCATTCAGAGGTGAATGATTTAGACCCCTCCTCCTTCTGCCTCACATCAGACCTTCCTTTGGGTTCTCCACAAACTTGTTTCAGGCAGTTTGAAAACCCAAGGAAGATTGGGTCCAGGATCTTTCTAGGGTAAAAGTACTTCTATAAATGTGGCTAATGTTTTTACAGACTCATCCCACCACAGCAAAGGCACTGTTGTCTTGACTTCAAAACAGTGTCAGATACAACCTCTTATCAGTTTCCCATTGTGGATATCTTGTTGTAACTCGCCTCCTTCAGGCCTCTCAGGTTAGAAGGTTTCAGAGGCAGAGCCTGTTGGTCTGGAAGGCAGAGGACAAGGAGGACACAATGGGTAAATGTATGGGAAAGCATCTACATTACAAGGAGATTCTCCTGTATATGAGATTTCCAACAGATGGAGTCAGTATGGCTACTATCTACAGAAACAGGGAACTGCTTAAAGGTGAAAACTTCAAGGGAAGATGGCAAGAGGGTGGAACTAGGGTTTGTTGCAGGAGAACATCTGAAATGATGAACCCACCACAACTCACCTTGCCACTGAGACATCTCCTGGTTTACCAGCCATTAGCCTCAGGAGAGCAGATGGGAGGTAGGAACCTTCTGCATGTGTTTTTAATAAATCTTATGCATCTAGGAAGTACACATTCTACTGCCTCAGTGCATCCAGAAAAGTCAAACAGCTTGTTAAAAGAAGCAACCAGGAAGGACTACACAGTAATAAACATGAGAGTTCCTGGGGGGGTGGGGGAAATAAAAATAACTTTACTGGAGAATGGCTGTTTTCTTGGTAAGAAGAGTTTAATCTTTCCTGAACTAAGCTTAGAAACAAAGATGCTAAATGACTGCAGGACCCTGAGTCTGGAGTACAGCAGGGGAGACTGGATGTCATCAGGAGGATTGCTCATTTACTGTCACATGCAGCTCCTCAGTAGGTGAGGGAATACATGGAATCAGAGAAAGAATACTAGCCCAAGGTGGGGTGGAGGAGAACTTCCAAAACCCTACAATGGAAGATTAAAGTTTGAGGAGCAGAACTATACACACAGACCTCTCTTGCTTTTACAAACAACATGCTTTTATAAACTGTAAAAACAAAACAAAACAAAAAAAAATCAACAACAAAAAACCCCCACAAACAAACAAACTAAAAGTGTATTTTCATTTCTTTAATAAAACCATAAGAACAAAACATATTTTTGAAGAAGTTATTTCTGAGTCACTACACCCACCTAACACCACTCAACACTTGCAGAGCAGAAGATGCTTGTATCCCTATGCATACTCTGAGAATACCTGGCAGCTCCCCCCAAGGAGAGGCATAGAAAGCCAGGACTGGTTTAGGAGCTGTTAGTCAGTGAAGGACAAGAAAAGGTGTCAGCCACCTTGTAACTGTGACAAGGGGAGGAAAGTGGGCTGAGAGGCAAACAGGTAACTTTAGCACATGACGGAGACATGATAGAAAGGCATGAGGGACAAGATAGTGAAGACACTGTTTTTTGAAAGCTGACACAATTTAGAACAGAGTAAGTTTGGTCAAATGTTTATCATAGTCTCTCCAGGAATCTCCAATGTTTCTGTTTATTAATTTTAATGGGATGGTATCTGCAGCTCCAGTCAGAACCAAGGCTCCCCTGACACATGCATGACAAGATGATGGGGCCTTGCCATGCACAGCGTACGGAAAAGGAAGATAAATAGTGCACCAAGAATAGAGCAGCAGGATAAAATTTGAGCATTTGAGAGTCCAAATTTTCTTTTGCAGGAAATTATTCTGTTCCAAAACCCCTGCTTTCATTCCAAACAAAGCCAAATACCACATTTGCAATTTCCCCAGCAGAAAATAAAACCCTATAGTGTTAGTTACAAATATAACATCAAACCAAGAACATCTCAGATTGCGTTCTGAAAAGTGTAAGTTTTGATTAATCCATGCATCCTGGCTCACCTGAGCAGTTCTATGTACAGGAATACACACATCTGCAGTTTTTAAAAATATAAATAGACATCCCCACCTGTCTCTCTGTCTGGTTGCAGCTGTGTCCTCTTTATGCTTCTTGAAGAAATCTTGTTTTGACACCAAAAAAAAAATTCCCCCTCCTAGCAGACAGCTTTGACGCTGTAAAAAAAACATGGATGGAACAGGAATGAAGTGAACAGTGTTCCAGAGACACTTGGGAGAGTGACATAGGACATACTCCTAAAATTTGGTGAGTGCAATGCTCACAAGCACAGACTGTTAGCCTGTCCAGGCAGGTTTTACCATTTCTGGTAACAGCATGAAGGAGGACATGAAGAGATGGGATTGATCTCCCCTAGTTGTAACTCCCTGGAATCCCAGGCAGCTAGAAGAGAGCACTAGTCATCCAAGCTCCCTTTATACTCTGTGGAGAGCAAGTGATCCCTCCAGACAGGGATTCATCCCTTCCTAAGACAGATACCTGAGGCAGGCTGGATGAATCGCCCTGTAAAGAGGCTCTCTCTCCACTGTAGAGGAGCCTCAGACCACAAGCCTTGATTTGATGCCTGTTAAAATCCAGATGAGATGAATCCCTCTAAAGAGACTCTTTCAAAGCAATGCTAGTGTCATCTAAGTATGACCGAGCTCAGTCCTCTATTCCACCATGCGTTGTAGCTTTCTGCCTCATTAGTTTGTATCAGCCAGCAGAGAATGGGTTAATTTACAGCACTGGGAAGTGCAGTGCCTCTGTTGAAAACCTGGCTTCACAAAAACCACACACCATTTTTGCAAGATTACTGAGCTTTTTATTCTGTTTACTATATCACCAAGAAGTCATATTCTGCCCCAAAATACTTCTTCACTATTTAAACCTACAAGACAGTTTCCTTGTTTTAACTCCAAAGTTGTGCCCAACCTGCCGAAGTTTGAGTGCAGTTGCACCATTTATTACTATATATCAAGCACTGGCAAATCTTTGTGGCATGAAGTAAAATCATTCCCATTTTTCTCCTGTCCTTCACCATAAGTCTGTCACATGTTAGGAAACATTGCAAAGGGAACCAGAGTTACTGTATTGCTTTACAGAGGTATGAGCTGCTAGGAGCACATTAAATAACCCAACCTAATTTTACAAGTGCTGGTTGTATTCTTTGATATTTTGCACTTCAGGGACCATCTGGTTTCCTCAAGTCCAGTAAAGTAATGTTTTTTAATCTTCATGAATGCCAAAGGATTAAAAGATGAATTCAGAGATTTAGAGGCAGGTAAGTGTAGTGGATATAGCTCTAGAAAGCCAGTCTTCCACAGTGAGCCCTGACAGTGAGCTGCTCTGTGGCCTTGAACAAATCACTTCACCTCTCTTGTACTTCTGTTTTCTTGTCAATATTTTTGTCTGCTTAAGTATGTGGTTTCTGGGGCAACTCCTGTGGGCTTGCAGAGTGCCTGCCAGTATAGGATCCAAGAATCAAGCAAAGTAACACTGTAGTACAAAAATAAGGACAGAAAATTTGAGAAATGCAGATATTTGAAAGGAAATTTCTGCAATAGTTTTTTAAACCTCTAATTCTATTGGGGTCTTCAGACCTCCAGGCTCTGAAGGCATAGCAGTTTTTTAAAGGAGTAAGTGCATGTCATAGATCATAATGGGGAAAAATGTAGTCATCCATGTTTTTATGATTGGCCTCTATTCTGTTTGGCTTGGTTATGCTTAATACCTGTGGAGCAAGTAAATAAATAAATAAATGAGAAAGGGAGAAAGTGTCAGCATGAGACTGGTTATGGAGTCACTGAGAATGGGTGTAAATGTGTCAAGGAAATCCCCAGTGATCCACAAAAGGGAATGCAAGTAGCTTTGCAAACAGCAGGAGCAAGCTGGAATAATTGTACAGGGGCCTTAGCTCTGCAGAAAGATTTTCATATTTCATACTGTAAATCAAACCGAATTAAATCAGACTTACATTTCTATAGCACCTTTCATCCGAGGTTCCCAAGGCACTTCACACAGAAAGCAAAGCCATTCAAGTGTTTATCACCACAGCAGGTCAGAGGAGCATGCCTTGAGCCAAGGTGTAAAGGCTGGGACTGTGGCAGCACCAGGAAATGGCAGATGTTGAGAGGTCCCTGCTCTATGGGCCAGGCTTGGCAGTCCATGGGGAGCAGAAAGCCAGGGGACACCAGGCCCAATGAGGCCACAGAGCGCAGACCTGTACATGAGGAGCAAGGCACTCATAAACCATACCACATGTTCTCAGGGCCTTGTAAAATACAAACTCAAGCAAGATGCCAAATGAAGAGCTGGTTAAATGGCAACTTGGGTACAGCACCACATGGGCAGTGAAGCCTTCAGCTGCCATGAAACAGCTCTTGCACCAAGCTGAGGAATAAAAAAGCTCTTGGGTGCAAAAGCTGCAAAACCACTGAAATCTTTCACCAGTGACTCTAGGCAGGCTCACCTTTCTAAGGTAAATTTCATCTCTGTTAATCCTATCAGTTAATATTGAAATCAAATACAATATGGTATTTGATATGACAGTCTCCTTCTTATGAAGTCAGCTGCAGCATTTTTTATTTACATATGATTTAATTACATTTTCATTCCAGGTCTTCCATTCTATGTATTGTGGGCAAAAGCACATGAATTCTGCATGACTGCAACAGTGGCAGAGATTATAAAATTGAGAATAATGCTGCAGTGTTAAGAAATAAGGAAGAGAAGTATTGCTGTTTTAGCAATGAGGCTTCAGGATGATGGGTAAAGTGAATAAACAGCACTGCCCCACTACTGAAAGACACAGAGGAACATTTCAGCTGCTCATATAATTTTCAAGATAGCCACAGCCTTTTTCTCTAAGATGCTATACCTTGTTTACAGGTTTGATCTAACCCAGTACTAAAGGAGAAAAAGTTCAAAGAGAACAGAACAGCAGATCACCTCAGTTCCAGGCAACATGCAACTACAGCACTGCTGGACTTTCTGTGTTTCCAAGGGGTGGGCTGTAGGTAAGGGGGTATCTCTGCCCCGAGTTCTCCAACATGTGTGTTTTCTCTGTAACACTCCTGCTCCCAGATTAACAAGGCACATTGGAAATCATAAAGATTCTCTGTGTAGTCAAAACAGAAAATAAAATGTTCTTAATAAAAGGAAACAGATGAGCAAACAGTTGGATTCTGCGCATCAGTGACCGTTATTTATGGTCACTGGTTATAAGCAGCATTAAGACCTCTCAGAGCCAAACACTTGCACATTATCTGAAGGCACACACATAACATTCAAGACAATGTAATACCCCAAGAAACTTGCAAATAGTAGCATTTAATGTAGAATAACTTCACTCTGTCACACAAACTGTAGCTCCCACTTGATGGAACAGCTGCAAGAAAGCAGTGATAAGGAGAAGCCCCTAGTTGTTTTGCACATATGGGGAAGGTTTGGTGCAGACTTGGAATACAAAATAGATTCCCAGACCCAGCCACTCATGTCTTCAAATCCTGACATGAAGAGGTACTACTCAACTACATTTTTCTTCTAAAAAAAGGTCCGAACTTCTTTAATAACACATATTACTTATTTGTCTACGACATTAGAAATTGTTAAGGGAAAGAAAATGCTCCATTCTTACATATTCAGTTAACACCATATAAAGGGCAATAGGAAATATTTCTGGTCTTCTAAATTGCAAATTATTTTTCTCTTGTTCCTGGATTTTGATCCTAGCTGAGTTCATGATTTCACACCATTTACTGCCTTAGTTTGTCCATCAGTAGGCTGTGTATAATGATAGCACTGCTTCTTAATTCAGAGTTCATGT
This sequence comes from Megaceryle maxima, assembly GCA_024605025.1. Lineage (NCBI taxonomy): Eukaryota > Metazoa > Chordata > Aves > Coraciiformes > Cerylidae > Megaceryle > Megaceryle maxima. Next base: position 46,380 of record JANHGN010020508.1, on the reverse strand, counting down.
TTTCACAGTGAGCTGAGACAAACAGAAGGTGCTTTACGAATGTAAAATATTGATTTTTTTTCCCCCCTCAGTTTGCACAAGGTCTAGAACATTATACAGTAGCTAACATGCTCCTTGAACACAGCATAAAATTCCTTATTTTCTGTAGCAAAAGGACATTCACAAAGACAGAGATTTGCACACAAAACAGGGCTGCCTGACCATGAAGAATGGGAATGAAAAGCCAGTTTTGGGTTTTTTTAGCATTAAAATGTTTCAGTCATGACAATCCTTGACTTACTGGTCATTGGTCAGCACCCATTGGATGGCTTGGCACAATTAAGCCATTAATTTAAGCATTTAATTTCTAAAATTTAAAGGGGATACAATGCCTCCTTTTGTGATCACAGGGATTATTGTCTCTATTTTCCTAGTTAATAAAAAGGTAAATTTATAATACGAACTCACAAGTATTTATCCTTGAAAACAACCTTTCTTTCATGCCAGAGATTAAAAATGATTTGAAGTCAGTGCTCCACTGTGCAAAGCTTTCAGTGCTAACATCTCAGTAGTGCTAAGTGCACTTCCTCCAATGTTGAAATTGTGAATACAAGGAAACAGAAAAGCAGGCAACAGTTTTCTCTGGATTAGCCATTTCTATAATGCACATGAAGGCTTTAAAAAGTTCAGGACCAAATTTGGAAAACTGCTGCTTCCTCTGAGGAGGAGAAAACTGATTAAGACATTAATATGGAACAACTCCAATTAATGATCTAGTTAAAAGATGTGAATAGCAGATTTGTAAATGGTAAGTGGTTTTCTTGTTTGGAAATAAACTCATGGTCTTGTATTTTTTTAACATCAGATCAGTTTTTCCTGCCATTTTGAACACTTCACATTTGTTTTCTGGAACTATAATTTTAGCCTTCTATAGAGACAATATGAAGAAACTCCTCTTTTCATGCATCCAGGCATTTCAACAGAGATATATTCACCAAGCAGGTAAGTACTAAACATAGGCAAGGCAGTACAACCCTCTAATGCAAACACACAGAATCACAGAAAGTTAAGGGTTGGAAGGGACCTCTAAAGATCATCTAGTCCAACCCCCCCTGCCAGAGCAGGACCACCTAGAACAGGTCACATAAGAATTAATCCAGGTGGGTTTTAAATGTCTTCAGAGAAGGAGACTCCACAACCCCTCTGGGCAGCCTATTCCACTGCTCTGTCACCCTCACAGTGAAAAAGTTTTTCCCTTATATTTCTCTTATGCTCCCACTTGCACCCATTGCCCTTGTCCTATCATTGGACATGACAGAGAAGAGTCTGGCTCCATCCTCCTGACACTTGCTCTTTATGTATTTATAAACATTAATGAGGTCACCTCTCAGTCTCCGCCAAGCTAGAGAGACCCAGCTCCCTCAGCCTTTCCTCATAAAGATGCTCCACTCCCTCAACCATCTTTGTGGCTCTGTGCTGGACTCTTTCAAGCTGTTCCCTGTCCTTCTTGAACTGAGGGGCCCAGAATTGGGCTCAATATTCCAGATGCTGCCTCACCAGGGCAGATTAGAGGGGGCAGTGAACCTCTCTCGATTTACTAACCACACCCCTTCTAAGACACCCCAGGATGCCATACACACATACAGAAATGCTTCAGTACAAAAGATAGAGGAAATACTGGTTTTACACAATAAGTTCATAGGCTAAATACTTCCTGCTTGTTAATACTTGAGAGCTGGTTTTGCACTCTAACTGGAGGTGGGAGCATAGCAAAGGGGGAAATAACTAGTCCAGGTATTAAGAGAAGTGACTTTCCAACAGTACAAGAGGGTTATGCAAGCCCATCAAGGTCCTTGTATCCATATTTGCATGACTGAAGCCCATGCTCAAGGAGGTTTCACAGCTATGGCTACCCAAACCAGCCAGAGAAAGATTATAAATGTTTCAAAGGCAGATAAAGTTTCAACAAGATCAGCAAGCTACATACTTGTCCTTCATGAATAAACCACTGTAAATAATAAACTGACCTCCACTATGTAATTATCTGTACCCCTTTTTCCCTGCAACGATTTTGCCAGGTGAAAGCAAATCAGAGGAACTGGATTTTCCCATAGATGATTCAGTCTTACAACAAGCAATGATTAGTCCCATCTTTCTCTTTCCCTGCTTCTCACACCCCAGGACAGCTCTGCTTTTTACTCTGATGTTGGCAGAGGGGTGTGAGTAGTTCTTGTAATTCAATCATCAAGCTTTAAGACTGCTTCCCAAGGCTAAACAGAAGCCAAATCTCAAAGCTGCATGCGTCCTATGGCCTACTGGGATCTAAATACAACTAACTTCTGCTGGCTGAACTGTAGTAATGAAGATTGTGAGTGCTCAGCGATAAAACTGGGGAGGCTGTATTTAAGGCAATGGAAGTTATACCATGTGCAAAATCCTATTCCCCAGACTGAGATGGAAATACTGTTGTTGAATGTTGCAAGGATAAGACAGAAGAAGAGTATAATTTATGCATTATAATTGAAATCAAGGAAGCATTTCCTGCTAATGCTGTCATGCCTGCTTTGCAAGGCTAACCCTAATGACCAACAATTGCACTTTTTAATACAATTTCCGAAGCAAGTGGTGACTAGGGAATAGTCCCATTGGAACACACACCACACGTGCCTCCCCTACATTTCTTCATGTACAATTCACAGATGATTGTTTTGCAAGACTGTGGATGCATAACTTATTCTGTAAGAGTGAAGAGTCCCAGAAAAGCATTTACTAATAGACTCTCTGTCAGGAAAATCCATGTCAGTGCAGTTGCAAGCCACTCTAAACTTTTTTTTTTAATCACCTAATGAACAGTATTTCCCTTTCACTGTTGGGAATGGGCAGGCAGTTTTGGAAAACAAATAAGAACAATACAAATCACTATCCAAAAATGTGACCGGACTTTTTTTCAGTAAAAAGTAAACAGCCTGTGCCCTTCCAGTTTAAATAGGAAACAAACCCAAATTAATTATCTGCATAACCAAGCCAGCAAAAAGTCATAATAAGAAATGCCCTGAGAAAACCATGCTGTCAAGATTTTCAGATCAAGGTTGACAGGTGCTTTAGCTCAAGGCTGAAGACATTCAGGCGGCATATTTTCTTTTGGGATAATCACATGAGGTGCCAAAACCCATCACTATTTACTGAAGGGATACTTCTTACAAGTACTAGGCAGGGTAGTTTTAAGGAATGAGCTCATTAAACTGTACAAACTCCTAAATATCACACAAATGGAGAAAAAAATTCACGAAGAACAGCCTGAGACTTCCCACTCACCTTTCTAACACTTTCAGGATATTCCCCAAAAGACATTTGACCTACCAGCTGATGTTGGTTGCATTCACCTGTGCTCAGACTAGCTTTCCTCTCCAGTATTAGGGTCAATCTAAGGAGGTTCATTTAAGCACAAGGACCATCATTGGTAGGAGCCAAATCCTCACATTTCCTTTCTTATCATTTCAGCTTAGCCCTTTCTTGTTTCTCCAGCATAACTACTTACAGAAAGAGTATTAGCAAATGATGTAGAGAATCAGTGATAAAAGCCACTGATCATTAAAACACGGAGGCATCCTGGTTTTAAGCACTAAGAAAGAGACATTAGCCCTATAATTACTGACACATTAGTCCACATTAGTGACACATCCATATCTATGCCAGACAACTCTTGGAAACCCAAATCTTTTTTGTTAATTGTTTTTCATTATGGTTTTGTTTCTTATGATTCTCCTGACTGAAAGCCTGGCTAGTCAGGCTCTCCCCTTGCTCCAACAGTACAGTGAACACGCACAAAACAAAACACAAAACCAGAAACAAACAAACAAACAAACAAAAAATAAAACCCCACAACCAAAAAAAAAAACCCCACACTAAATCTTCCTAGTTCTTATCTGCCTGAAAAACACACACAAAAGATTCATGGATACATCTATACTTGTGTTGACACATCATAGAAAGCAATAAGACAGCTAAGAGAAATTAGCTTTTATGTAGCTGTGTCTGCCAAGACTGAAATCTTTTCCACCTACAGTCACTAAGGGTCTTCCTAGGGTAAAATCCTTTTTGGATCCTGAACTAGATTCCTTTTGATTTTATTCAGTCTTGTATAAGATCCTTCTTGTTTCTGAATGTAAAGATACAGAATCAAAAATTTCATCATAAAAATAATTTCTACTCTGTGTCAGATAGGAATTGTTGACAGATGGATGATGCTCCATCTGTCACAGTATTTTACAGTAACAAGCCAAAACACAGCAAAGAAAAAAACATTGTAAACTGTACTGCTAGGAATGGTTGCAACAGACCATCTTGGGGTTTTTGTAAATAAAAGTTATAACCAAAAAAAAAAAAAAAAAAAAAAAAAAATCAAACCTTGGATCCTGGGACAGGTATAGCTATTTATCATCTTTACACAAAGGGTTTGAAATCTAATAGTGCCTAGTAAAGCACTATTTATAGTAGATTTATGTGGACAGACAACCACACACCTGCTTTCCTCACACTTGGAACTGGGCAGTGTAAGCTAGATCTCATTCAGAAGCCATGCTACCGCACATACATGGTGTCAAGCCCCAGCTACCACACTAGTTATATATTCATATTCTCCTGGATCAGTGTTTAAATGGAACAGTCATGTAATGGTCTGTGTCTACTTAGTCCAGCATGCACAGAGCCACATGTGTTCAATGGGGATAAGCCAAGTATGTGGGGTAGGGATGGCAGATGGTATGGAAACAGAGTAAACTTTGGGAGGGCCAGAGATGTGGGATCCCTGCTGACACCCACTAGCACCCACTGGTGAGGAGATCATATGGTTCTCATCTCTTTCTCCTCCTTTTCCCATTAGTGTGGTGATAGCCACAACAGATTCAGCATCTGGTTCCTCTGCAAAGGTATGTTCTTTAAAATGTATGCCTCTGTCTAATCTGAAAGAGTGGCCCATCCTTTAATTTCAGTCTTATTCAAGTTTCTCACCCCAACGTGCTTCCTTTTCCTTCCCTGAACATCAGAAGTTCAAAGGCAGGAAACATGGATCTTGAACCAGCACCCCAGTCAGCATTGTATCACAGGCTCCCTGGTAAAGCTGTTTCCCAATAAAACACATAGATGTGAGCAGAAGAAAAACCCAAAGTGAGTGATGCAGCAAATCAATGATCATTTCAAATTTAAAACTTCATGCAAGTCACACAAACCAGAACCACCAAGCTTTCCACAGTCCTCAATGCAGCTCTCTACAAATAGAAACAGAGCAAAACAAAACAAACAAACCAAAACCAAACCAACCAAACAAAAAAACCCACAAACCAACACCCCACACAAAACAACAACCCCCCCACACAGAGAAACCTTGCACAGAAAATAAAAAATTACATAAAATTTGATTTATTTTCTGCATGTGCTAGTATATTCTGGGCTTCATTCTTCTTGTATCCCAGCTGTTTTCCTTCTTTCCACCAAGCCTAGTCCAATGGCACAGCTTCCTCAATGTTTTCTCCGTGTTTGCTGGGTGAGCAAAGCCTTTTCATTTCACACATCATTTACAGCTCGCTACTGTGATTTCAGAAAGTCACTGGGCTTTTACCAAGCTAACAAGTGAGATAAACATTTTGTGTGTTTGCTAATTCTAAAAATTCTGAAGATTTTCTGACAGTAGGTATTCCAAGCAGTCAGGAAAATTCAGCAGTTTCAATTTGATCTGCACCACATGGCAAACAAGTTTGCCCAGAAGTCAGTAAATAAATCAGAAAGAAAGGCAGGTAAATAAAGAACAGACTTTTCAAAGTAGTATCCTATTCCTATAAAGCAAATCTAATTCCTCTTAACTTTCAATGTGTTTTATGTGCCTCACTAAATTTATTCACTCACTCCTGATTTGAACCAACAGTCAAAGGGTAACAATTTCTTTCTCTCTTTACTGTCAGTGAGACAGACTTAGACATCCTCTCCTGACATAAGAGAATGACTGTTCATTCAGGGACAAATATTGGATAATGCATCCAAATGCCCAGTGCATCCAAGTTGAGCTTGTATTTTCAAGATCAACAGACACAAGAGAAATGAGAAACTGAATGACTAATCCATACATACAGGATTTTATCTGGTACTCACCAAATTCAATGGCAAAGCTCCCATTTATTGTAGAGGTGCAGGACCATATCCCTAGATGAGCATACACAAACTGGGTGACTGCCTGTGCAAATAACAATATGATTTACAAAAGTAAACTAGGGGTGCAGGTTAGGTGTGGGGTTTATGTATGTCCAGTGCTTTTTACAGTGTGGTTCTGTTCAGAGAAATGTAAAAAAGTAAAACTAAACAGGAAAAGTGTGAATCTTTCCAGAGAGGTACATGTGAGAAGACCCGAGTCCATTCTTCTGTGCAGCCAGATATGTGAACACTTACAGTCAATATATCACCTAAGATTGAAACAACAAAAAAAGTATTAAAAAAAAAAAAAGGCATAAACAATTTGCTGTCTGGTTTGCTGTGGGTTTGGTTTGATTTGTTGTTTTTTTTTCACATTACTAGTAACACCCTCCTATGCACAGTGAGCTTTGGCACTGTAAAATGACTTATTCCTTCTGGATTCTTAGAATGTCGTCACTATCAAACCTCAAAATTGAAATTATTAAATGAAAGAATTATGTGGTTTATTTATTAACAAGAGAAGGAAGGGAATGGTGAAGCATTTCAACCCCCAGGCCAGCAACAGGCAAACAAAGGGCCTGATTCTGCTACTTTGATTTAACTTCATTTAATAGTATAATAAGGCATGATCACAGCTAGCAGAATTGGCAATGAAATGGCTATTCAAATTTAATCAGTATGGGAGAATAAGGACTAAAAAAAGGATGAGGGAAAAAATGGATGGATGCCTTCTATCTGGCATCACAGTCCAGAGAGACTGGAAAGTGATGATTGTCTCGTGTTCCTTATTTCACACAGCAATATGTTATAAAGAGGATGGAACCAGTCACATATGTTCTGGGCCTGGCTGGGATGCGCCTGTTTTTTACGAGCATGAAAAGAATGTTTCTCCACATTAATAAAGACTTAAGGAAATACATAGCTACATCTTCCAAACCAAACGAGAAAGCCAAAGTGAAGAAGATGCAACCTTCTGAAGCAAAGTTACACTTAAGGCAAAACCTCAAGAAATTGAAAGTGAAAGGCACCCCCCATAAACTTTAACATCACATCCCCTTTGCCATGGCAGTGCTCAGAGAAATACCCATATTGCTGAGAGAAATCTCTTGCATATACACCCCAAGCAAACTAAAGGTCTAATTTAGTAAAATACTAAAAAAATCTCAGACCTTCTATGTATGCCCAAATTTAAGCATATGCTTAAATGTGTTCCTGAATGAAGCTCTAGTTGTGTAACTGGTTTATTTCAGCTATCATCAACCCTGAATAGCTAAAAACTGAACTATCAGCATTTCAGCTATATCACATCAGAGCTAATTTTTAAGTTTGTCTTTTGAAGGATGCTGACTGCTGTATCTAAAACATCCAAGGTCTCTTTCTTTTGGAGAGAAAAATGTAGCAGATCAGGCAGAATGCACAGGGATCACTGAATGTTTTTGCTATAGATTGCTGTGCAAAACCAATTATTTTATAAATTTAAATTAAATAAATAAATGCAAAGCAGGATATTTCAAACAGGAAACAACATAAGTAGCACTGGTTTTGAGAGAAATAATCATGTTATTATGGAATACTAATCCAAGTAAGCTTCTTTATATTCCAAAACATTTTCTTATACATGGCATTTTGTATTCTTTTTGGTGTCTCTTTTAAAAGGGATGCAGTATTTAGGAATTGAACTATTAGACCCCAGCAAGGCTGTTATCTCAGGAAAAGAAGGACTCATTGCAAGTACTTGAGAAAGACAACAAAAACAGTGAACTGAAAAATGCCTCCAGTGCCAAATATATTTTTAAGATATCATTGAATAATGTTAGCAAAATTAACACTTATAAGAAAATAGAAAAGGAGCAAGAAGCAGGGCTCAGGCAAAAGCTAATTGGGGAGTTTTTCAAATTCCTGACCAGAGAGGCAAAACAGTCTTCTAGGTAGATCTCCTCTGGGATTTGGAAGGCAGGAGCTCTCCCCAGCCATCATTCCCTGAATTCCTAGGTGACCCTTCACATTTAAAGCCAAGATGTTCCCTGATCTGCAGTACAAGAGCCATGAACTTTGTGGAACACTTCCAGATCTGACATTGCAAAATTCTCTGTCAGGAAAAGGAATTACCAATCTGCAATTAGTTTTACACAAGGGTATTGCATGAAGCAGATCAGACAATTCTACTACCAGACTTTCTTTTGAAATCTGTTTAAAATAAGTGTGCAATAGTAAGATGGCTGAGTCTTGTCTCTGTTGCAGCCTGGAACCGGTGGAAAGTCCTACTGGTGAATTACTGCCTCAAATTTTTCATTTTAATGTATACCAAATTCCCCATATTTCAGTTGTTCTGAATGCAAACATAATTTTTTTTTTTTTAATGACATNNNNCAGCCTACTTTTTCCTGCAAAAAAGCTTCCAGGTATTTGCATGTCAACCCTCATTTTGTCTTTGGGAGGCAAATAACCGCAATTCTTATTTAAGGGGGCTGCACAAATTCAAGAGAAGTAGCCTGACCATATCCTCCAAACAGTGGCCAAGGCAGAAATAGGTTCCAGATCCATAAAATTTCCGGAGAAAATATTTGTGCAGTGATATGTGAAAAATATCTGTGCCTTAGTAAAAATTAAGTCATTGTAGGTAAATTTGGGGTTTCAACTGTTAATAGTAGTATGAAATAAATTATGTAAGCCTTCATTTTCACTGTGCAGCTGCAGCTCACACCAGTGGAAGCCATCCACATACCTCAAGGACAGACTGATGCAAAACATCACACTTTCAAAAGCAGTGGAGCTGTTACTGGGCTTCTGGTATCCCAGCTGGGCACTTGTGAAAATGTTACCCGTAACAAGATTTCTGCTGATGTAATCTCTTTGGGCCTTTTTTTTTCCCCCCCAGTGTAGGCACTTCAAGCAAAATGTACAGGTTAATTTTCCTTCCTTTTATTGGGATCTACAGTGGGTAATTTCTGAGAGTTCATCAAGGGGCAGAGAGAGAGAAATGGTGACTTTAAATTGCAGAAGAAACACTACGTTTTATTTCTGGTGATGGCCCAAATAGCGATTCTTAGCTTTAACGGGAAAGGTATTTTAAAGCTTGCCTACAAAGACTATGCTAGTCTCCTTCTCCCTCATATCTTTCCAGATTCACTGTAGTTACACATATTAGAACAAAGGTACTACATCCTTCTGGACTGAAAATTAATGTCGTCCCTCTCTTACACATTAATTGCCAGGAATGGGATCAGAAAGAAATACTGAGGTGAAGTGTAGATAGAAGAGTGCTAACAATAAATATTCCTCAGCTTTTTTGGCCCCAGACATAAGATTAAATGTCCCTATAACTCTTGGCCTAATATCTCAGATAAACTTACAGCGCTGTCATAGGTTGACTGGCTTATTTTTTAGTTTCTACACTTTTTTACCACTCATTAGACTTTGGGACTCTACAATGGCCTTTGTTCCTGCCAGCAACATTATCCCATCATCCAGATTAAGGATTGATGCACTTTACAGTAATGTGACTTTTTATATCCAGTATAACCTTCTGACAGTTGTGTATACTTGCTGTAAAGAAGAAGAGAGATTTTCCAATGTCTCTGTTCAATTATTAGTGTCATCTGTAATGAACTATCCCAGTTTAATTGCAGAATTTGTCTCTGTTGTACTATGGACAAAACAAAACACAACAAAACAGAACATTAATTTAAATAGCAAAACTAATGTTCACAGAAATATAAAAAATATTCCAAGCTGAAGGTGGTTTTTCAATTTGCTTCATCTGATGAGGTGATTTTTTTGAGAAGACCATTACACTCATAAACCTGATACACAGAGGGTTTAACACAGGAACAAACATGAAACACTCGCATATTCGTACAAGAATGGCACTCTGAATTACAACACAGCAAGTAACTCCACATCACAGGAAAATGTTCAAGGGAGAGTTCAGCCACAGATAGATCAATGTTTATATCAAGTGATTTTGCAAAATCAAAAGTGGTATCTATCTGGGAGATGGTACAATTTGCATTTAGGGCAGGAGTGTGGAGAGGCTAAAACAGCTGTATTCTCTTTGTAATGTACCTGTCTTTCACCTTGAGGTGAAAAAGGCATCATTTATGCTTCTTTTTACACCCCACCCCTCAAATGCAGTTGCCACAACTGGGTACTAAGCTTATTGTGACTTCAGCCTGTTTTTTCGATACTGGTCAATTCATGTCTCCCGTGCCTTCAACAGTAGCTGTATAAGAGCAAATTTTGACTTCCTAAGAACATGAGGGCTAGGCACACAATGCCAGTGACAAATCCCATATTGTCCCATGTTGCTGATGTGCTTAGTAAATAGCCTGGACAATATTCTACTTTCACACATGCAGAAGATCACACTCTGGTCCTCTCTAAATAAACCATTAAGATTAAAGAACACAGTAAACTGAGCACAGAGAAAGGCCTTTGCAAACACTGCCTTAACTCTTCAGTGCACCTTTTGTTTGCAAAATGGCCATAATCCTTGCATCATATTATCTAATTTTACCTAATGCCTCTCTCAACAATATAATGTAAGACCCAGGGCTGACAGAGCCTATAAAACTATATTGTTACCAATTTTTCCTATTAATGGAGTGCCACTACTTCTGTTTGGTTCTCATCAGGAACCCTGCTGTACAATGTCATGTATAATGCATTTCTATAGCATGCTGCTGAGCAGCTCTCTTCCACTGGCTCAGTCTCACTTTGGAAGGAACAACTTGCCAGAAACCACTAAGATCCTCCATACAAACAACCAGAAATTAAAGCTCTGCAGGGGATCACATCGCAGCCTTACCACAGGGAAATAAGAAGCAGGGCTATGGCTGCCCATGAACTGATCATCTTTTATCTCAGTTTAGTCAGCCATCCTCACAGCAGCTTTCCTATGTTTCCTATTCTTTTATTTCCATCCAGTAAAAGGGCTCCCATAGCTGAGGTGCAAGGTCCTTGACACTCAACATCCTGTTAGCACTCCATCGCAAACCTTCAGAAGCACCACTGTTGTCCCACCACCACCAAAGCAGTAACAGCGTCACTCTTACATGCATCACCAGCTAAGGCTAATTGTTATATCTGTTTAATATCTCAAGTACTTTCTGTCCAGGACTCTCTCCTGGTATTGGGGGATGAACTAACTAGTCAGTCGTGTCTCAACTACGTGTAAATTAGCATTTACATGGTATAATTCCCCACCTGTACACACATTAAAGAGATACGTATTTCAAAGTTGCTCTTACAGGACATGTATTGATTCACACCACACAAAGTCACCACACCTCTCAGGGTAAAGAGATTTGATTTACACATTACCCCATGGTACAGAGGGAGAAGTCAAGCTGCCGTGAGCTATGATCTTGTCTGAAACCTCCGTGGATCTGGAGGAATGGTGCTGGCTGCTTCCTCTGAACCCTGCACCCACAGCCTGCTGCTATGGAGAAGTGCAGTCAAGGTCACAGCAACAGAGCCCTTTCATGGCAATCCTTGCCTTTGCCTTGAGAGAAGTGTCTCTCTGTTCCACCATCTATGCAGTTTACCCCTTTCTGTAAGACATTTCCTGAACTTTGCTTTTCCAACACAGCAACACAAGTTGCTGTATAGGTCAGTCATTACATGTCCCCCTCCGAGGAGAGGGGTTTAATAGCCCTCTCCTGACATCTTTAATAAGCAGCCTGACAGGTTATGCTGCTTCCATTCATTTTATTGCTATGTGCTGGGTAAAAGCTAGTGGAAGATGGTGGGCATAACACTTTGTCCTTTCATTCAGAATAAATTCAAAGAAGCAATTAAGGTTCTTTATGAAGCCAGATGTTTGAAACAATAATGCTCTCCACCCAAACATAACTACATCTCCCAAAACAAAGACTCATGTGGACAGAGAGGTTTCACGGGCACTTATTCTGTGAGAGATTGTGCATGACAGAAACAGCAAGACCAGAAAAGCTGAGGGGGAAGACAAAAAAAGACCCCATCACTATTCTGACAAAAGAGGAAAGAAGCAGCATCTGGATGAGCAGAGGCTGGGACAGAGAGACCTGACCCTCTGTGTAAAGAGATTATCTCCTGTCTGATCCCCCATGGGTTCAAAAGAGCAGTTACTCATCCATTCTTTGTCATAATACAAGATTTCATCAAGACCACCTGATTGCCTCATCCATCTCTTCTCCTAACAAAAAAAGCAGCAGCATCGTGAACTTTGGCTAACTCCTCGGGTCAGATATGCATAACATCTAACCTGAAGGACTTTTAGTACCTATGCTCACACACACCATCTAATGAGTGACTTAAACTCAGACCGTACTTTGGGGGTTGGGGTTTTTTTAACCACTACATGAGCTGTGCAAACTTCCACTGTCTCCCCAGCCCTGCGCATATTGTTTAGAGGATAAACCACGGGGCTCTGGAGAACACTGAAGTTCAACATGGAAACTTGTTAAGTGTTTGGTGATCCAAGTTAATTTGCAGTCACAGTAACATTTTACATTCGCTTCCACAAAAACAGCATGCACCTAATAGCTGTTCAGATTTAATGACTGCATTCCCTAGCAAGTAATAAGCAAAGGGTTACCATTTATTTAACAGAATTCATAATGGTCACATACAAGACTTTAAGGTGAAAATGTGGAGGAAAGGGGAGAAAGGAAAACTGCCATTCTGCAAACATACATTGCATACTCTTCGTAAATTATTTGCTCTTTTTTTAGTTGTTGCATGGATGGATCCATTGCATCTCAAAGCCATCATATGAGTGGTTTTATTCTTCCTCTTCTTACAGCTCAAAAGAGTGCAGTCTTAAGAAAGCAGCACTTTAGACCACTTGTACTGATAACAGAAAGGAGAGCACATCCCAGCTTTTAAGTAAACCACATACAAAAACTGTTGACAATCCTTCCCTCTATCTCCTTGCACTGGAGCAACCAGTTCATACTGTTCAGCTGCTCCAAAGCATCATGTCTTTCCCAGCCCCTCTCCTACACCAGTGCCACCTCCTCATATTAGCCATCATGCTCTGCCTCTGCATCTCCTCCATGTTCTCCAAAGAGCTCTTAGAAAGAGACATAAGACTTTGGTCTTCCCCACTGATCATGACAGCAGTGTCCTCAATTTCTGACTCTGACCAGGAATAAAACCTATAACCTTTTGCCATTTTCCTGAGCCTTTAACTAAAGCTTCCCCTTCCCAAACCTGGTTCCCTGCACCCTGCAGTTGTGCGTGTGTGCATCTCTTCACTCCACTCACTGGCTCCCTTCCCCAGCTGCAGCGAGTTAAAGAGGAAGTATAAGATTTTGTCTGCAATTGATTTTAATTCATTCCCTTGTGCTGCCCCTGAAGGCACCAGTTTGTTAGCCCAGCTGTGGCACCAAGCTCAGTCAGTTCTCCCTCACGCACAGCCTTCCCTCAGCAAGCTGTAACTGATCAGAGTGGGACAAATGCACACGTACATTTATATTCATTTCTTTGCACGCTCTGGTGTTTTCTTACAGTATGATGCCTATCAGAAGAAAACATCTTTTTTGTTTGGTTTTTAAGGTAATCATTTCCTCCACGGCCCTGGAAATGCAAACATGGCAGCCTACTGCAGGAAAGCCAGAGAGGGTCTCCAAACTGGACATGAAGTAGATGAGAGCAGCTGAAGCGTTCAAGCAACATGAAAATACAGAAAGCTTAAGAAAACAAAAAGCACTGTTAGTGGGGGAGCTGATGAATTTTTGAATACTTCTTTTGTTATAAGGCCCTAATATGTTGGTTTAAGGAGCTGAATGGGAAGAAGAAATGTGAAATTTTCCTTCCCACCGCCAACTGTCAAGAAGCGTCATGATGATATATGATGAATTTGGCCAGGGCAGGTATCTCAGCTTTCTTCTCTCCCAATGCATAACACTCCCCAAGTCTTCTCATGTAGCAAGTCACCTAACTCACCCACCATAGTGCTTGACCATACCTGGTAAAACATCTAGCATGGCTTTCAGCCTGCAAGATCAGTCTCATTCACCCTCTGTTTACTATCAGATCCTCTCATGTAGTGACCCTCATTCCATGCCAAATGTTCTGACTTGAAGATCCTTTCATCCTCTAGTAGCTGCGTGCAAGGTCCAGCATGAGGAGCAGGCTATAAGTTATGTGTCATATGTCAAAGGAGCAAGATTCAGGGAACACTACAAAGAAGTCAGTGGTATATATCGTACATGAGATTTTGTAGTGATAATTGCAATGATAACAGCTAAGTCTTCTCTACATAAGGTTTTTGGTAACAGTGAAACTGTACCAAGACCAGTAAAATGTATGCCACAGGGTAAACACACCTGCCATTCTGCAATTTAAAAAAAAAAAAGAAGTCTTGATTACATGCACATTACCCATGAGAGAAGGAAATAGAGGCAAATACAAAGTGAAAACTGCATTAATGAACTTCTTCTTCGTCCCAGAGTGAGTAAGTGAGCCCTGGAGGACTAACCTGCAAGAGAGCAAAAACCAGGAAAGGTGCTTAGGAAATGGGTCCTACAGTGCTCTGTGAAGCCAGGACTACTAGGAATGAACAGCAGAAAAAAAGCCTGAACAACAAAATGATGTGAAAGCAGCTGAAGGATAACATAAAAAAGCTATGGATATATGCACGGATGTCCAGAACCCCCCACATATTCAGAAACCTGAGGCACAGAGCAACAGAAAGTCAAGTGCCTGGTAATCCTGAAAAGAGGAGGCCAGAAAAGTGCAATAGCATAGAACTTGCTATTCACAACTTGGAGCAGTGGAGCGGTGCTGAACCTGCTTTGTAAAAAATCTAATCTCTGTAGCCAGAGTAATACTCTAATTAAAGCCTCTATTCTGTAGGAATGGATGATGCTACTAGAAAATGCTGATATGACAATTCACCATGTTCCAGACCAGTCCAAGACTTGGTCTTTTGGAAACAAATCAAGGGCATGGTTTTAATATAGTTCTTATACCTGTATCACAGATAGTTGTACAAATTGCTAAATGTTCTTATTTATTGTTGAAATGAGGAGACATTATAGGAGTTCATGGTGCTCAGTGTTTGGCACAACAGGGCGTACACATTTTTTCAGTGCAAACTATGATGTCTCCAAATAATAAATATGATCGAGTAAATAATTTTGCTACTTCATCTCTTGATCTCATCTTAGAAAGGGGATCTCATGGAGGAATCCTGTTGAACACTTGTGGATCACCATTGTTAATGTGATGTACCTTACTCAACAATTTGTCCAAAAACTCTCAAGAACCTTAAGATCTTTAAAAAAGGAAACAGACTTTAAGCCTTGTTATGTAGCAACAGTAGTCATCTTACTTTACTCCTTAGATCTCACTATTTGTGAGAGAAAAAATGGGGGGAGGGGCAGCAAAAATAACAATTTGCAAATCTTCTTGCTAAATGCATTTTAATCACAAACACTGACATTTTACCAAAGCTACACTTTTCCAGCAGAAGGAATGTAGAAGAAATGAGGGATGACCCTTCCTGTCTTGGATGATAAATATTAAATCTACTTGAACTCTGGAAATTTACATAAGTTGAAGCAACAAACAGAAAAGGGCTGGCTGAACCTAAAAGAACTGGAACATTTCTCAGTGCTCTGGGAGCTCTCTCTCATTTCAGTGTAGCTCAGCGTCCTTGGCTATATTTTCTAGCTTTCAGAAGATGAAATACTAAAGCTATTCAGCATTTTGCTACGGCTGCAGAAGAACATGGTAAGGAGGCAAATGAAATTACAGGAGCTGAGATGCCTTCTGTTATTATGCTTAAGTTCTACTGTCATTTGCTCCAATTTCAAAAAGTAGCATTTGTAGCTAAAAGTAAAACTCACTCCATCACTTAAAACCAATCAGAAATAAACAGAAAAAAACATTTGGGGTGAAATACACAATCTTTATCAGAGGAGCAATTTCCAGCCTTTAACTGCAAACAGGGAAGACTGATAGGTGACCTCTTAAATAAATGGCCATAAATCTTTCATCTGCTGGGAACAGTAATGACTGCCTGAATATGAATTAACTCCACTGCATGAAACTGAATTTCATGTTTACCACTGCCTGAGAATGAAAAGGGAACACATCTTTAGTGTGTTTATTTTTGAAGAAACTTCTCTAGCTATGAAGAACGACACAACAAGATGATAATTATTAAAGAGAAGGGACCCAGTGAGATGTGGAGCAGTTGTCATTCCCACAGCAGTAATTTACCACAGGCACTTAAGAGGGTCAGCAAGTCCTTCAGGATTGCTCTCTGAATTAGGACACATAACACCCTGACATCTTTTGCTGAATGGTTCCCAGGCAATTGGAGCAAGGGGATATGTGTGCTAGGGAGGTAACCGGTATGGTAGTATCAGCTTAGTATTCCTCAACTGTGGACTGGAAGGACTGGAATAGCAGTCAGTGGCTGATGGGGTGAAGGAGTAAGTGGTTACCCTGTCCCCATGCGAACTCTTCATTATCATTCTACATTCACAGTGTGCCACAGAGCTCCTGCCTGCTACAAACACCAATCTTATTTATGATACATCATACAGCCCCTGCAGTAAGTAAGGTACTCTGGTCTTCAGTCTTATGAAAAACTGCCTTGCACTGCATTAGCATGCAAAATGAATGAGGCAGGAGACCAGCTCCAACACCTCCCCAAAATAATATGCGCTCAATCTAATTAAACTTTATTGTAACTATACAAGCGAGGAAACAGAATTAAGGCTGGATAGGCAGGCTCAATTGTGTCATTTCCTTAGCCTTTGAGTGTTTGCAATTTGATAGTCCTGTCATGTAGAGTTTTTAATAGAATTTCGTTCATTTTTAGAAAATAAATTAAATTATGGACTTCTACACGGTTCAGCTTCTGCAGACCAGCACACTAGACCAAGACAAAAACTTGTGCAACCACTCAGGCAAATTCAGTCTTTCCTTCCATACCAGCTTTCCTATCATAACTAGCAGAGAATCTCATCTTTCTTTCTTAGTGCCTTATTGGTTAAAGGGAGAGATTTCCCAAGCTAGAAATGAGAGCATGCTACCAGCATAGTTTGGTACATAGAGAGCAGAGTCTGCATCCACAGAAAACACCCTGTGACCACCAGCCAGTAACAATCATTTGCACCAGAAGAGCCAAGAGTTACCTCAGAACTGAACAGCAATCCATCCCCACATCCATGGGAACTTAAAATTACATAGTTGAAAGTGTCATTTTTGAAGAAATTTTTGTTACTGTACCTATCTCAGCTTACACTTTCCAATTAAAAAATTGCTTCTGGGCTTGATATCAAATGCTTAAAATTGCAGCCAGAAACATAAGCAACTCAAAATAACCCCCTTAGAATGGAAAAACTTGTACATCCTTCATACTGCTATGCCTGGAGTACTCTGCCAATAAGATGCCTAAAAAGAGGGAGAGAAACTCAGGGTGGGAGTGAAGGGAAGGGGAATTAGACCAAAAAGGAATGAAAGGGAATCCCATGGGGAGCCAGCAGAAGAGCTCCAGACATTCCGGCAGTTCTAAAAGTTTGTTCCAGGTGGCAAAATAGACCCTCACTCAAGGGGGAACCTTTGATGAAAAAGGACTCAGGACTTCAGGGCACGGGCCCTAGGAGACCTGCAGTAACACTCTGAATCTCTGCTGTATTGTCTGCCACAGCATATGATTAGCTTCCCATGCTGTAGTGCATTGTAAAGCACTTTATAAAGCAATGAATTACACAGCTGAAGTGGAGTAACCACATGCAAGCAAATACGACAACCATTATGCTCTCAGCAACATCCCCCACACAGCCACGAACATTTGCATTAGTGCCAATTAATCCGAGGTGGTACAAACTCAGCGAGGCATAGGATTTGTTCTTTGGTGTGAAGGAGGAAGGGAGGAGAGAAAAATATCCTTTTGTCTTCAGAGAGGAAACATCTGTAGGAGTTTTCAAGGGCTTCAGTGACTTTGTTTAGAGTGGCGCGGGGGAGCGTGCTATTGAGTACTTTGATCTCACCAGCAGGTGACACTGCAGCAAGTGGGAGCAGCTATAAAAAGTTTGAAGCATTCTAGGGACAAGTCGCACAACCAGCACGCAAATGTGTTTTATGCATGTGACTCACAGTTGCCGAGAAGTGGGAGCGTGCAGCACAGGCTAGTCTTTTGGTTTCAGCTTCTCGTTGTGTACCAACCTCTTTTCCCCTCACTGCCCTCCACCACTGCTTTAAAACACCAGGGTGAAGCACAAGGTCAGGGAGGGCACTGAGTCTTTTAACCCTGCTGCACATGGAAATGCATATAACTAAAGCAATGCCAGGGAAAACTGTTTAAACAGCCCTACCTCCTGCTGAAGTTAGCAGGAAAACCATATCCTTTAACGTCAATGCCTAATACCAAGAAGAGCCTACCAAGCAGTGAAAAAGGGGTTTTAATTTTCCAGCTCCACATTTCAATCAGCCATTCTGCACCAAAAAAAGTTATGATGTTTGTGAAACACAGGTTCTTCTGTGATGTATTTTTTAACCCTATGGTTAATACAAAAGAAAGCAGATTAAATACTTCAGAATAATAACAGATTTACCTCTCTTGCCTCTCTTTTGTACCTGGAGCTACCAGGAGGACTGACCCTATGTAACCATGGGCTGTGGGACCTCTGTCACTAGAGGCTCAGGAAGACCACTTACTTTTCTACATGAAGCTCCAGTACCACTAAAGAAAAGTCTTCCTGCAGCTAGACACCCTATGCACAAAAATTCATGAACTTACCAAGCAAGGCTTGCTCTGCAGATCCTGGGGAGGTCCATGGCTACTGTATACTGCTGCAGGCAGAATGAAGGGGCTTTTATTTTTTCAGTCCATAGTCCCTCAGGTGCAAAGGGGATATAGGCAGAGCTGCCAAGTTTTGCTCAGCTCCCTGTGTGATATATTGATTTTGTAAATGGGCTAATGAGCTGATTTACCACTTTCTAGGCAATTTGCGTGAAGCCTTCAGTTTTATTTCCCAGTAAAAGCATCCTGCTCCAAACAACGTAGTGCATAGTGGAAGCCAAGAGTCCTTCTGAGAGAGTCTAAACACTATTTGCAAGAGAAGATGGGGGGCTGCAGGGCACTGGCAGGCATAGACAGGTACCCATGCAGGATTTAATTCCAGAAGTATTTGTAACAGCTTGTACTGTCAGTCCTGCCAATGCATGGCTGCTTTACTCCAGGTGTGTTTGATACAGAGAGAGTGGGTGCCTGGTGCTGGTACCTGGCATAGTGTGGCCAAAGTGAATAACTGTTGTGTTCTTGAAGCTTATGTAAATGTGTTAAAAAACAATTGGAACACATCAGCCCATGACAGAGGTGCTAAAACCAGGGTGCTGGGCAAGAAGCACAATCACAGGTAGTCCCAAATGGCTTCACAGAGGTCTGACAGAGATGCAAGCATCCTTCTACTTAAGCCAGTAAACCAAGTGATATGACTAGCCCTTCCATAATATTTTACACGTACCTTTGGAAATGTGTTTTTGTTTTTTACTATTATTTGAACTAGAATGCTGTAGAGCATCAAAAGGATGCTCTCTTTGCAGAGCCAGAAGCAGTATTAAAACTAATCACCTAAACACAATACATTTGCAGCACTGCACCCAATCCCGTGTCCACTTCAAGTGCCCATGGTTTTACAATCAGACCTTCCCATTCATGTAGAGTCACACAGGCAGGGCAAAATGACAAGAAACTCAAAGCTGACTTTGCAATGAAGGCAAGCACCTAGCACAAAACAGTTGAGAGCACACATTTTTTCATCAGTTTCTTTGACTGGGAGCCCTTGGAGACAATATTTGTTACAACCATAGGTAGAAAGCCACATGATGCCTAAAGTGTGAGTCTTCTGCTGAAGCTGTTCCCTCATTGACTATGAGATACAATGATGGACTTCAGACTGTTTGGCTTCCACAGCACAGATGTACCTTGTAATTTGTCATACATACACTGAAATAGACAGGTGAGGTTATACACTCCCAATATGTTATATACATTAAACTATCAGCATTACAAAACTGCAGTGGAGATTTCCTACTTTTAAGTTCCAGAAAGGGGCAAGCAGTAAAAGGGCCATACAGTTTTTCCTCTTCATCCTTTCCACTTTCTACATGAAAGGCTCATTGGCAAAATTTGCTCCTAAATTGTTTGGTTTTTTGGAAGAGCACTCTCTAGTTACATAAGCAACATTTTATTTTTCCAAGTGTAGTTATTTAGTTTCTTCACATTTGAATTTTCATGTCACTTCTTTTCCCCTCTGTAGTTTTTGCCGTTTTAAACAGTGTGAACACATTCTGTAATTATTGCTGACAGCCCAGTGTTTAATGGTGTTGAGTGTCTTTTATGGCACATTCAGACATTCGTTTGGGAGACAGCTGTCTCTGCTTAAAAAATCACTGCCCCTTAACTATTTATCACTGCCCCCATGGCTCAGACATGGCAACTGTACCTGCAAACAGTTGAAGCAAAGCCTGTTTCCTTCAATACTGCAACAGCCTGGAAGAGCCCATGGGTTCAGTTACTGCACCTCAGCAGAGGGGAGCAGGAAACAAATAGCTGATCAAGCACTAACTTGTTAAACCACCACAGCTGTTTCTCAGGCAAACATCCGACTGTGCCCTCGGAGGCAGCGCGACACACACAGTGCTGGAAGGGAAGAGGTTCCTGAAGCTGGGAGATGTTGTGGGAACCGTCCCACATTCCTCCCCTGCCCCAGCTGAAAGCCAACTGCTGCGCTCTGACCGCGGCCTCACTGTGCACTCACCCGCTCCATCTCCAACCCTTCTCCTGCCTTCCAGTCTTTTCTCCCTGCAAGCACCAGAATTACCATCACATACTTAAAGCGTGGCTGAACTTTTCTAGATGCTTTTATTTGCCATTTTGAGGGAATGCGGTCAATATGGCACACTTCCCAGCTGTCTTCATAGAAGACTGGCCCGGGCAAGCACAGCTTCAGATAGACTGGGTGTGACTGATTACCTGGTACACGTCAGGTGGTGATTTGATTGGCGTCAGTCCCAAGTAATGTGAAGTAACACAAAACTCATCTATCACCATGTGGTACTTCCCAGGTGAAGCTTCATGAAGAAAACTTGCCTGACCTGATAATACAGTATAACCCCAATAATTACATGATTTAATAAAACTACCGATTAGCCACTGGGGAAGGGGAGGGGGGGAAGGGCAATTGCGGCCATCTGTGTTTGTTTGCCTCAATGTTCTCATAAAAATGTTCTCAGCATACAGTGTGCTTGTAAGCAGCAGTCTTGAAAGAGCGTTGGGAAGCTATTCTGTGGGGCAGTGCTGTGTTGCTCCATGTGTTCTTAAACTACGCTGCTGACACTGCCAAATTATTGTGAGTATCTTGAGATTGTTGAACTATAGCAGAAGAGAAGATGTGGAGTGTGTGAGAAACTCAGCCCCTTCCTTTGCTGAACAGAAAAAAAAAACTAATCCTTTGCCAGTCTTTTATACTACAACAAAAGCAACTAATACATTTTTGTGTTATCTGCTCCCTTGCTCTACACTTCAGTCAAGTTAGTTTAGAGCAATTAGTGACTTTCCTGAACTGTCTAAAAGACTAGGAGCTTTCTAGTTCCTTTTCAGCTTACTTACCAGAATTATTTTTTATAATTCCTCCATTGTGTCAGCACAGTAGAAGGGCCCAACACAAGGGCCTGATACTTTCACCATTTGTAAGTCAGCAGATGATTTTATACAATTTATACAATGCCTTAAGAAATGAAAGTATACCTGCTGACAGTATTCTATGCAAATGCTTTGCAGGATTTTGTTGTATCATTAAGGTCAAAAAGGACCACTGTGACCATCTTACCCAGTTTCACCCACCATACAGGTGCAGCTTGAGTAGAGCAATTCTTGACCTAAACAGCTCTAATGACAAAGTTTCACCACTGCCCTCCCTTAATGTTGAAAAAGCACTTCTTCCACCAAACCTGCAGGCATAGAGAGAGCTCAGGAGCTATGTTTTCTGCCCTGGAAATGTTTCATACAAGATGATCCTTGTGTGTGATACAACAGAGAATTGTAACAGATTCCCCCCCTTCCTTCTACCTCCCATCACATTTGCCTCTAGCCTTGATCTGGGAAGTGTTAAATTTAAAAGTATTATAATGGGTTTCTTTAACTCAACACTGATAAAAGTTTCACAGTAAAGACAATATTCAGCTTTTAAGAAATTGCTCCTAAAATACAGAGATGTAAAATTATGCTAGTCTCCTCTCATATGGCTTTGAATCATCCCAGAGGGTTGTGTGGTGGAGATGGCATTTTGCTTTTAAATCTGCAGGATTTTTCCATTAAGTTCTATATAAGCTTTTCATCAGTTTGCTATAGCTAGAACCAAACTGCATGGCTTTCTCCCTTCCGAAGCAGGAAATGAATACTTTCATTTAATAAAACTGCCAAAGGAGATGCTAGGAAGTCCTCTTAAATATGATGAAATGCCCTAATAACATACACATTTATAACTGATGTTCCATTGTGAAAATTAACATTTGGAAACAAGATAATTTTAGAAATAAAATCCAGCAAGTAGAACTCCACAACGAACCATCTTGAAAAGCCCAAGACCATGAAGTGCTCAGGGCAGAGACACCATGCTTCTGCTGTAGCAATTCTGAAGGTAGTGTGTGGTGTATATTAGCACCTCTTCTCTGTTGTGCCTGGGCATTTAGGAGTATTATCACAATAAAAATCACCAGCACTATCACAGACCTTTCTAAAAGCCATGGGTTTCACAAAGGAAAAGCTAAAAAGCTCTATGGGTTATCAGTTTATTCAGCAGAACAGATGATAACTGATCCCACAGTCCTTTTTCAGGAAATAATTCCTAAGGGGAATTCAAGTGAGCTTCATTAGCTCAAATGGTCTTCACCAAATAACCAGTAGCCCCAGAAGACTGGAGACAGACAAAAATGTTCCTTCCTAAACCTAGCCAGCTGAAAATTTTCAAATGGAATTTCAACAAGGGCTTAAAATCAAATGTATTTTTGTCAGAGTAGGACAGCAAAATCAGATCTCTAACAAGGCAAAGAGGCATAGCAACTTTAAAGGTATTATTATTACCTTTATCCAAAAATCTCAGTATTGTTCAAGCCACTCTGCTTCTGCTGTATGGAACTGCATTTTCAGAAATTGTGTTTTTCTGGTCTTGGCATCTGGTCCAGAAACTAAAAACTACATCAGAAGTAAGTTATAAATGCTTCTTACCATGTTATACAAAATTTATTTCTGCAGTAGGGAAAAATGACAGCAATGGTGTTGCAGGGTATTTAGGTTTGTTAGCATAGTTGGCAAGCTGGCAAAAAGAGGCTAGAGTTCAAGATGTTGTGGTTAAAGCAGCACACCTTCCACTTTGCTGCTGTGCCCACTCCTGCAATTCCCAGTCACGCTGATAATTTCACTAGCGCTGACCGAATGGGCAAAGAGCAGTCTTTCCAAAAAAGGTGCAGGATTTAAACAGGAAGCTGTTCATCAGAGACTAAATGAACTATTTCTTTTTTTCCCAGTGCATCATCTTCAAAGTGTAAATTAATAGCAAATAGTCATGTAGGCCAGTTAGAGATGGGAAAAATTCTCCAGACCTTACAAGAGTGTCAAGTGCAGTTCACAGGGAGCAAAATTAATGCCACTAGAGATGGGCAAAGTTCACCTATGAGCAATTCTCCGATGGGTGATTGCTTCTTCCATTTTGCTTTTACAAGCTTCAAGGTGCATAGGTAAAATAAGATCACAGAGCGACTGAGATGTTTTTATAAGTGTGGACAAAGAAGGCAATTTTAAATCTTTTCTGAGGTGTGTATAATTACAAGTGCATTTCAGATGTTGTTAATATGTTCAGGCGCTTAGGGAAAGCAATCTTATATGAAAGATAACCTTTTAATAGATTACTTTATTACAGGAGCACTCAGTTCCATTACTATATTCAGGGATGAGTTAGCCTCTCATGTTTTCTACAGGGTTTTCTACAGGTTTATAACTTAGCTTTAAAAAAAAAAGTCATTCGGCTTGAATATTCATGCCAGCCCATAAAATTTCTTTACTATTTGGCAAAAATACAAAACTGGTTTATCTTTTACAGATAAAAATACCTACTGGCTAAGGAATTAAAAAAAGCATTTTTTTTTTTCTTTTTTGGAAGTCGCCTAACTTCATAACCATTTCTCTGTATGAAATATATTTGGCAAATGATTAACATATATTGATTAGTTATTACACAGGAGAACTGTTATTGCAGAGTTTTTTTAAAAACGTAATCAAAGCCTGCATTAGACAACAGATTGCAAAAGCTCAAAAAGAACCATTAATAAAAGCTTTTTTAAAAAATAAGTTAATTTAGTGCTTATAAAAGCAAGAGATCAGTGCAATTGGCCAGGGCCACAGACTTCCTATAAGGCTCTGCCAATGCATTACAGTTCTGGAGCAAGCCTTTCTTACCATTCCAGGCATGAATCCTCTCTGATCAGGCACTGCTGCTTGCCACAAGCTGCATGGCACGCTCGTGACGTAGGACAGTTTCTAGAATTACATTCCTAGTCTGGGAACCAACCCTGCTTACCTTAACCATGCAATAGTCCTGCATGGTGCCAGCAGACCGACTCACGTGACCACAGTTTGGCTCTTCATTTTTAGCTATGACTTCAGCTATAGCTTGAAGCCAGCTTCCCAGGACAGTTTGGCAAGCATGCGTGTGGATTTTCAGGGATGCAGCTACAATACTTGATAATTCAGTTCTGCAGAAACATCTTGCTCACCTCTCTCTCCGAAACAGTCTGTTTAAAAGCAGGTGGGCTGCTGGCACAGGTAAAGTAAGCAGGATTTCCTTCTCATGTTCTCTACTTCCTGATGACATGGCTTGTCTTCTGTACTGCATGAAGGAAACAAAACCCTCAGGACTTTTATTTGAGCTCTTTAAAGTTCTTTAGGTTTTTCCTTTCTCCTTTTTATTTGCATTGTGCATCAAGTATTTTAAAAAAAAATAAGTTCCTGTTGATGATCTCAATTTCTGCACCTGTGTTTTGAAGACTTCAGTGAAGAACACCAAAATACTACCACTTAAACACTGGCTCCAGAACATAGACATATTTCACCTGAGATAATATCTTGAGTTTCCATAAAAACAGCAGCATTACCTGCCTACACTCAAGTAAATTAAGAATGGTCATCTGCTTAAAGGCCACAATGCAGGATGTGATAGATCTTGACCTCCCTGTTGCATGCATATGTCCTGTGTTCTACATCGTCTCTCTCGCTCCCACACACACACCCCAATTCTGAGGTAAGTATGAGGGTAATGTTTCTCTACCTTCCAGAGCTGTTGCCATGACTAATGCTGTAAAACACTATTGTGTGACGCTCAGATACAACTATGGATGCCAGTTAAGAATATAGGCACTTTACACAGACTTTTTTCCCAGTACCTTTTTCATTCTAGAAATAATAAGACAGGTAGAGACCCTTGGAGCTTGTCTTTTTGGCTCCTTTCAAGTGACCAAAAGAATCACTGCTGAACAACTTCTTGGTTTCTTTACCTCAAGAAACAGCTAGGAAGAAGACCAGCCTGGCTCAACAGAGAGCTTTGGCTGTAACTCAGGAAGAAAAGGAAAGTCTATGGCCTATAGAATAAGGGGCAGGCAATTCAGGAAGACTACAAAGATTCCATGGGACCATGCATGGAGAAAATTAGAAAAGCCAAAGCCCAGCTAGAACTTAATCTGGCTGCTGACATAAAAGACAATAATAAGTGTTTCTATAAATACATTAACAGCAAAAAGAGGATGAAAGAGAATATAACTAAATTGATCTTCTATAACAAGGTGACCCACTTGGTAGATGATGGAAAGGCTGTGGATGTTGTTCACCTGGACTTCAGTAAAGCTTTTTACACTGTTTCTCACAGCATTCTCCTGGAGAAACTGGCTATTCATAGCTTGGATGCACAAATGCTTCAATGGGTAAAAAATTTGCTGGATGGCCGGGTCCAGAGAGTGGTGGTGAATGGAGTTAAATCCAGTTGGTGGATGGCCACAAGTGGTGTTTCTCATGTCTCAGTACTGGGGGCTGTTCGCTTTAATATCTGGAGGAGGGGATCAAGTACACCCTCAGCTACTTTGCAGATGACACCAAGTTAGGCATCTGCTTGAAGGTAGGGAGGCTCTACAGAGGGATCTGGACAGGCTGAGGTCAACGGTATGAGGTTCAACAAGGCCAAGTGCTGGGTCCTGCACTTGGGTCATAACAACCCCACACAATGCTACAGGCTTGAGAAGAGTTGCTGGAAAGTTGCTGGGTGTAAAAGGACCTTGGGGCTCTGCTCATTGGCTGAATATGAGCCATCAGTGTGCCCAGGTGGCCAAGAAGGCAAACAGCATCCTGGCTTCTATCAGAAACCGTGTGAGCAGGAGGACTAGGGAAGTGATTGTGCCCCTGTACTCAGCACTGGTGAGGCCACACCTCAAATACCATGTTCAGTTTGGGCCCTTCACTACAAGAAAGACGTTAAGGTGCTGGAGCATGTACAAAGAAGGACAACAAGGCTGGTCAGTTTAGAGAACAAGTCTTACAAGGAGCGTCTGGCTGAGGGAACTGGGGTTGTTTAGCCTGCAGAAAAGGAGGCTCAGGAGACACATTATCGATCTCTACAGCTACTGAAAGGAGGTTGTAGTGAGGTGGCAGTCAGTTTGTTCTCCCAAGTAACAAGCAATAGGACAAAAATAATGGCCTCAAGTTGCACTAGGGGAGGTTTATATTGGATATTCAGAAAAAAATTCTTCCCTGAAAAGGTTGTAAAGCACTGGAAAGGCTGCCCAGGGAAGTGGTGGAGTCACCATCCTTGGAGGAATTTAAAAGATGTGTAGATGTGCTACATAGTTTAGTGATGACCTAACAGTACTGGGTTAACAATTGGACTTGATGATATTAAAGGTCTCTTCCAACCAGAATGATGCTATGATTCTAAGAAAAATATGTTTCCGTGTGTCAGTACACAGACCTACCATACAGGAGGTCACACTAAGGCTTTTAACATACATCATTAGTGACATTGTAAAGTTTTCATGTAAGTAGTGTAATATGTTAAATGCTACTCCAAAGGATCCATTATGTTCCACCAGTACAAATTTACTTTTTGCACAAAGGTTTGGCATGATTAATGATCTGTTATGGTCTATTGATTAAATATTACCTGTTACAGAACTGCTTAAATACATATTTACAAGATAAACTGGAACAGCTCACAGTCATTACAGTCTTTGTGGTAATTAATAGGAATGTTACGTAAATACACATTTAAGTGATTTATATAATAGGGCTCCAAATAAGCTGTTATAATCTATCATACTATAATGAATTAGCTCCTTTACTGTAGGTAGGTATCTGACCTCTACTGGAGTATGAAAGACCTGCTTATATGTCTCACTGCTCTTGCCTAGCTTCAATAGAAAACCATGCCTGGAAAAGCTGCTACTGAAGAACAAAAAGAGGAAAAAAAAGTGCATCAGATACAGTAGTAGTAGTAAAACAGGTCCTAAAAAGCTCTATAGTCAGCTTGGCTAGAGAATGAATGAACACCACTGTGACTGTCTTACCTGCACCAGCAATAGGCCCAGGAAGGCTGCAGGAAAGATTAAGCCCACAGGCAAAGAGCATGCTGTGGAGAGGCTGCATCTCCCTTAAGTGTCCACCCACCCCTACCTCAGTGCACAGCAGCCAAATGGGAGCAGAGACACAGGAATGAACTCAAGCCTAAATCTGAGGAGTGTGAGGACTGTCAAATCGGACTGGATGCAGGAACTGACCTGGACCTAGAAACCCAAGAGAGGCAAGTTGCTAGTAGAATCATAGAATGGTAGGGGTTGGAAGGGACATCTGCAGATCATCAAGTCCAACTCCCCTTGCCAGCACAGGAACACCTAGGGCAGGCCACACAGGAACAGATCCAGACAGGTCTTGAAAGTCGCTAGAGAAGGAGACTCCACAACCTCTCTGGGCAGCCTGTTCCAGGCTCTGTCACTCTCACAGTGAGGTGTTGAGGTGGAACTTCCTGTGTTTCACCTTGCTACCATTACCTCTCATCCTATCACAGGGCATCACTGAGAAGAGACTGGCCCTTTCTACTTGACACCCACCTTTCAGATATTTGTAAACATTAATAAGATCTCCTCTCAGTCTTCCCTTTTCCTGGCTAAACAGCCCCAGGGCTCTCAGCGTTTCCTCATAAGAGAGATGTTCCAGTCCCTTAATCATCCTCACAGCTCTTGACTGGACTCTCTCTAGTATTTCTCTGTCTCTCTTGAACTGAGGAGACCAGAACTGAACACAATACTCCAGGTGTGGTCTCACTAGTGCAGAGCAGAGGGTGAGAAGAACCTCCCTCAATCTGCTGGCCACACTCTTCTTTATGCACCCTAGGACACCATTGGCCACAAGGGCACATTGCTGTTCCATGGATAATTTATTGTCCATCAGGATGCCAAGATCCCTCTCCATGGAGTTTCTTTCCAGTGGGTCTACCCCTAACCTGTACTGCTACTTGGTGTTGTTCCCAGCTGTAGGACTCTACACTTATCCTTGTTGAATTGCATTAGTTTTGCCTTTGTCCAGCTCTCCAGTCTGTCCAGAAATATTATAGTACTCCATAGGGAGCAGCTATGCTGCAGTCCTGATGCTCATAATGCCAAAGCATGGGGTGGTCATCACCACTCTCCCTCAACTAGTGCCTAATCCAGATACAGGTGTCTCACAGAGTACTCCTCACAAAGGCTAGAGGAGAAACCACCCTTCGATACAGACAAAATGTAGGGATTTTCAGTGTGTGTCCCCCCTCAAAAAAAGTAGTTTGAGGAAATCAGTAGATACCACAGAATAGAGGCTGGATTTAATTTTTAACTATAGGACTCACCTTCGGTCTGTAATTGTTACAGCTAACTGTCATTCTCTAGATTTTCAGTATGCCTGAAGTTACTTCTGATAGTTCTGTAGTGTGTTCTTCACTTTGTTTTGGGAACAGGCAGTAAGATGACTAAACCAGGCTCTCAGTAACATTCACGGCTTCTTAGGAACATCTTTTTCTTTATTTTCTTCACAAATGGAATAAAATAATTGTCTATTCTAAGATTTCACATTATTACTTTTAATGCTTTCCCCTTCAAATGTTCCCCCAACGCATATTCCAGACAAAACAGTTAAGCTTCATCTGACCTCAGAGAGTGTAGACAAAGACTCAATTCAGCTATTATTTACCTTGATGAGGTTATCTTTCATATGTTATTCAACTTACTGGGCAGTGACTGGAACAAAATCAAGAACATTATTTCCTAATGGAAATTGGACTTGGAGAGTCATTAGACATTCTATGCAGGTACAGGTCTCACAAGAACAGGGGATGAAGCATAAGCATGTTTTGGCATAGCAGAGGCTCACCCCGCAAGATACCGAACCGAGGCAGTTCACCTGCACAATAATCTGCAAGAAGAACCTGAGAAGGCCCACACATCTTCGGGTGTGCGATGGAGCCCTGGTGCAATTTCTGTCTAGTGAGAAGAAAGGAAAGATGAGTGGACACGTGACTGCATGCATCCACCAGCTGCAGCCCACACTGTGCTGTGGATGTGAGAGCTCAAGAGATGCTTGCTTGTGTCTTAGGGATCCAGATGCAACTCTTGGAGCAGCTCTAACAGAGATAAGGGAGGTCCTCCACACAACCACTTTTGAACTCATCTGAGCTAACCCTGGTGGGGGCAGGTCTGAGCCCTCAGCTGGTAGGCAGGCACTAATGAAATCCATTAAACTGTCAACATTTAGGGAACACTGTTTTACAAAACCACTTAAACATACCATGCATCAGACAGCTGAATTAGGCCTGTCTGCCTGTGTGGAGTCAGAAAGAGCCATGTTGCTCTTCAGGGGATTGAAAACTACTTTGCAGAGCAGAGCCTTGATTTTTTTTCATTTTATTTTTAGCAAATATTCAAACACACCTAAAATGGACAAGTACATTTTTACTTCCGTCACAGTAAAAAATATAAAAGCCCTGCTATCAAAACCAACCACCACCTTCCAAAATGACACAAAAATCCAAGCTGCTGGTACCAAATGGGCTTTGAAGAGATGATTTGAAAGCAAAGGAAGACAACAGCAAACAGGGTGAATGTCTGCGTGCCATTGGAGCTACACGGCAGGGTGTTTTAAGATGTGCAAAAAGAGGTCAGAGCTTATCGCAGGTAAAAGAACGCAATGTAGACAGCCAGCGTGCAGCAGATGTGAGCTCAGAAAAAAAAAAAAGATTATGATCCCCAGCCCCACAGGCCACTGGCAGCTGCTGTGCATGTGTGTGTATGTATGTGCCACAGACTGACAGAAATGACAAACTGAGTCATCAGAGAGGGGCTAGAACAGCCTGAGTTGCTCTCTAAGAAGCCCTGCAGGGCGAGCAGTGATATGCTACCAGCATAGGCTGCTAAAGGAGCAATCCAGCCACCTCCTGCTTTGCTAGAGATGAGGGACTGTAACTTGACCGGTAGGTCACTTTCAGTAGGAGATTTTTGAGGTGTTGGAAATGAGATTGAGCATAAAGGGGAAAAAAATATGGTGAAAGGAGTGCTGTCTGCTGAGTTTCTGTGCAGCGACAACTGGATATATCAGATCTACTATCTGAATATGTTAAGTTAGTTTCCCAAAGGTTGTCTCTCATGTGATCCATCTTACTCTGGAAAAGATATGGGATGTGTTTAAGGAGCTTCTGCCAACTCCAGGAACATTTTGGAGAATATGCTGTATTTAGATACATCTTTTCTTCTTGTACTGTCCTGTTTCTGTCACTTCTCGTTCATAAAAACCTAGATACCAAAGGAAGATGTTTGGCTTTTTCCTCTATGGTTAATCTCATTACTGCTTATTCCTTGACCTGGAGCCATAGTTTCCCATACTCCCCAAACAGGATGAGGGAAGTTTCATTTTCCTGAAAGGTTTTGGATTTGAATTGATAGAAACAGAGGTGACTATTCAGACAAAGAACAGATATGATAAAGAAAACAGAAGGGAAACATCAGTGGAGTTCTCATTCCCAAATAAGTCTGTGTCCTGAGTAAGGATGACATGGAAACATGCTCTCCCATGATCAGGAACATCTGGCTTTCTGCAGTGAAGTTTTCTGGAGAGTGGCCATTTTGTGTCACATACACAAAGGTGTTGACCATTAACGCACTGGCTTTAGGCTCCATACAAGAAGGACAGCCATCAACTAGCAACAGCTGGTGGCCCAAGAGAAAGAAGGACAGCCATCAACTAGCAACAGCTGGTGGCCCAAGAGAAAGTAAGGTTTTATAGTCACTCTCAGTCTCAAAAAGCATTCAGTCTTAAAAACTGTAACTACTGTGACATCACTGTCATGTCCCCAGCAAGGAACAGTGAGGTCACAAGACAAGCATTAAAACTGCAGTTATTAAAAAAAAAAAACAGTCAAAGCAGGTAAACATTGAAAAGAACACACAACCAATTTTCATGCAAATTTCCCTAGTTATAACAAATGAAGGAAGGGGGAAAGCAGAAAAATAAATGATACATCTGTACAATTGATTCTAAATAGAATGTTTTTCAAAGCTCACCAAGAGACATCACCAACTCTTTAACATTTGCTTTCCCACTAATTTGTATCCTGTCAATTTACAAGCTATTTCAAACACCACCTTTATTTAATAAAAATGCAAAGCACAATGGGGAATTTATGTAAACAAGGTTGGCAAAATATCTTTATAGGACATTCTGGAAGGAGTCAGGAAATGAATGAATTAATGAATGAACATTTTAATAGTTCAGCGTAACTGGGATATAGTCTAACTGAAACACTAGGCCTGACATTTTATTAGCATATAAATATCCACAGAAGTGGACTTTGACAGAGTAAAATAGTCTCAAATCAACTCTCTGGTGGGAAGCCACATGCCTTCGAGACCTTTAAAAAAATCTGTTACAATGGCTCTACTAATTATTATTATTCAATAGTAGCATTATAAACAAAATACTGTTCACTCAAAAATCATTAAGCACTTAACAAAAGGTATGGATCATTATTCTTAGGGTATGACTGGAAGATTATGGTCTAGGTTTAGAAAAGCATGTACTAATTTAAAATGCCTTAGCCAATGTCTTAACATTTAAAGCTAAAATGACCTAACTGGTCACAAGGCTTCTTGGAGTACAATACAGCAAGAAGGAAAATTGGATTTTCTCTATGACAGATGAGTCTAGAAAGCCCCATGGGAATTATTGCCTAGTGTTTTTCAAAAGATATGCTTTTTGATTTTCATGATGGTGGACAAAGGAAGGCTATTCAAAGAACCTGCTTCCGTTCTCTGCCTGGTTAAGCTGTCCACAAGACTACAGTGCCCCATTATTTGGGTCCCCAAACTGAGATTCTTGTGCTGGATTGAAGTCAGCCCTAGCTGACTTCAGTCAGCAGCCATTTCAAAGATCCCTTCTACAAATATATCATGGCCACACATGATGTTCTAGAAATATAAAATTTACAAAAGAACAATAATTTTATGTTGCAGAGGTCAAAGGTACATTAAAAGTTCATGAATGGGTGTATTACAGGCAATTTTAAGCAGTATTTAAAAAAATACTTGTTGGACATTGTAACAACTGATCAGTCATTTATAGAAATAGTTACTAGTTGTTTACTAGCCCCTAACCTTATATGAATTAGTCCTAATATAAGATGTAGCTCGTGCAGCTTCAAATTTCAAAAAATGAACATCATAAATTCTGTTCCCAGCTCCATATTTAATAAGCAAAAGGTTTCAATTTCCAGATTGCTGTGTAGCCTGTAATTCTCTTCACTTCACTGGGAGCTGTTGTAGACTCAGCATTTTCCAAAGCAGGCTAATTATTTAGTTGCCCAAACATGATATAAGAAAACTAACTTGTAGCTGACTACTAGAAAAGTAACTGTCTTGCACAAAAGTGGCCAAATCCTGTTTCTTCACAGGAAAAGGGAAACAAGAAACCTGTATCTCCAATGGCAATGAGTAAGTTCCAGGGTATTATCAGACACAGAAGCTGGGTAGGCAAATAAATTAGCTGGTTTTATTGTGCTGTGTTGCTACAGCCAGACTACATCTTGTACTCAGACTAACTGAAAGCCACTTCAGATATCTCCAGCTCAGCACACTCAGTGAGAGAGTGATAGAGCTCTTGAAGGGCTGCTGTTCTCAAAAAGCACAGAAATGGCAGATGACTTTACTTCCTCTCACATCATTGGTGCTGTGCAGGGAGTACATGACTTAAGACCACAGGGGATATTCTCAGTTTGCTCACCCCATCACACCTCTAAGTTGCCTTTCTCCTTCACATACAAAATATATAACCTCTATTATGCATATATATGTCACTGGTATTAGGAGGAAGAATTAGGCTCCTACACAGGAAAGAAAGCATTTCCAAGGGAGACTTTTCATTGCAAAATTCTTAAAAGCCATGAAAGTACTGAAGAAGCCAAGTCTCGGTGGTCTTCAGGTTACTCTGAGATAGTCTCAAAAGAGCTCAAATTTCAGACACCAAAATAAGAGACAGGTTCCCAATAAAGCTCAGTATAGTGAGCTGATTTTAAAAATTTCTCATTTACTTCAGTGCCTGAATCAGAGTCCATCTCATTCTGAGAGATGATACCGATCGACCAAATAATTTAGCATGTTAACTGCTTTGCAAGGTTTTCCAGGAATCTAGTTTCCCTGTCTTGTGCTACCATTACTTCTGGCTTTAATGACAGACAGGTCATTTAGGGATGAGGGTAATTCCTCAACAGAACGGAAATACTATTTTTCCACAAAAATATAGTCTAGCACATTAAGGTAGAAGATACCCCAAGCTGTGTCACATACATACCATCTGCCCACACAGCAGTAAAAAAATATCCAGGACTTATTTAGTGGATGCAGAACACCCGCTCTGCATTAGAGGGAAGAGAGGCAGGGTGACTTGGCATGGAATTAAATAAATGTTCACATTCTATTGCTTTACCTGACACCTAAGCTGTCTGCTGCTTAAGAAAATTCTGAAAATTCTTGCTGAAGCATACACAGAATTGTTTTTAAAATACCCTTTAAAGTTGAAGCCATCTTTAATGGTTTTAAGGAAAACTAAGTACAGCAAATCTCCAGATGTTTTTCACAGACACAAGTATTTTGTTTCCTCATTTAGTGCCTATTTTAGCACTGAGAGGGCTGATTAAAGTGAGAAACAGTACACTTCCAGCAACAACTTCCATGATATCCCATTTCCTATCAACATCTGAAACAGTGTGGAGCACTTAATTTGCACTGTTACTCTCTCTCCTGTGCTATCTCCAAAAGACACAAAAGGAGCACACAGAACAGAGCGGCTCAGATAACTGAGATTTTGGATACCTGTCAAAGGGAGTACAGCTGACTGAGACTGCTCAGAACTATGGACAGCTGGCAAACAGAATGTCAGGCTTTTGATACAGATGCCCATAAGAAGAGGAAGCCAGCAACACCAAAGTCAAGTTCCACCTGCATTCATCTGTTTGCCTGTAAATACATGAACCCTGCCACTACCACTGACCTGAGCCTCAGTGCCATCCTTGATTATAGTCAAGACCAAGAAATAACCAACCATCATCTACAACACAGACATGCATTCTTCTATAGGCACTGGTTCCCAAGCAAACATTAATTTATTCTGCATTCTGTCTGGCTTTGTCTGACTTTTATTCTTATTAAAGCTAACTATGGTAGCTTTACCACAGTTCAAGCAAATGGTTAACCAGACAGATGAAATCTCACTAAATGTTGTTGTTGGACTGGCTCACTGAAACATGAGCAACTTCAGTGCAAGTACTGAGCCTTGAAAAAGACAGAGAAATGCCTTACTGCCTAACTCTGATGATGAAGAGCCTTCATTCTATGCTTTCTTGCCACTAGACCCATGCTTCCCTTGTAAAGTTGACAAGTGGTGACTAAGTATCAAAGGAAAAATCTCAGAAATCAGTTCATGTGTGTCCAAAGCCATGGTGTGAACTTAGCCTTTCATACAGAAAAACCTAGCAACAAGCTCTGTATTCAGACCCAGACAACTGGATTAACTAGGTGCATTAAGCAAACAAGTACTAACCTAATCTTAGTGTAATTATTCCTTCATCTGTTTTCCCCTTTCTTAACTATTTGAAGTTCCACTTTTTTATTTCTCTTTGTGAGAGGGAACTACTCCAAGGAATTTTGAAGCTTGATTCATCACTGCTCTCCTGGCTTCAGTAGGGTCACACCAGTGTAAAACTGGAGGAAGTAAGCAGAAAGTCTGATTTTTGGTGTTTACGAAAAATTTTGCTATTTGGAGAAGACTGCCCATGAATGACTAAAGTATGATTGCCATGATAAAGCTTCTTCATTACTGTAACTCCATATACAGTAAAAGGCTGTTCTGTATTATATTTCACGCCTGGCACAACCCATAAAAAACCCCACAACTTTATGAAGAATCTCTCTGGAATCTGAGCCACAATTAAAATTGTAGCTACCATGTGAATGACAAACTAGGTCTGAATCTCAATGGATTAAAAAAGACATTTCAGAAATGTGTCTGAGTACTTCAGAAAGTTTGTGGGTTGGTCAAGGAAGTGGAAGAGAAAGGAAAAACAAGGAAGCCACAAAGGCGTATTGGTTCGGTAGCCCTGAACAAAAGAGGATGGAGTTCTGCTCATTCTCAGACGCTAACCCAGGGCTTGCATAAATGAGAAAGATGCCACAAGGAAAAATAGGATGTCAACTGACTCAATTCTAGCTCCTCTGCCCTAATTGTATGTCCTAATGTGGTCACTCTCTACCCACACACTTCACTCTGAGCTATGTCATACAAAAGCATTTTAATGCTTAGAGAATCACTAAGATGGTTACTACAGAATAGGCTGGGCTTTGTAAATTCACACATTAGCATATGTCTATCATTCTCCAGGAGAGGTGCACAATATGGATAGGTCATTTGGTCCATAAGACTCAGCTTTCCACCCATAAAATTGGGAGGAAAGTATCATTTCCTTCATCTGAGAAGTAGGTTTTTAGCTGCAGGCACTTTGGGGCGGAAACTATTACTTTTCAACATCCTAGCAAAACAGGAGTACTACCAGCCACTGCCATACAAATGACCGTAGATAGGAGTTTGAAAGAACTCATTTATATTTTGATGACAGAATTGTCTGAATTAACAACTTGAGATGAATGCCCTGTGTCCATAGCTTTCAATTTGCAAAACCAACTCTAGAAGATCCCCCTTGTACCAAATCAAACTCATTACTTCTGTTAACTTCAGGGTATTTTATCTCCACTGCCCTACAGGTTTCTCAATAATTTTTGGAATTTTTTTACTTAATTTGACTTTCAGTCTTTTTTTATTTCCCCCTAATGTACTTCACCAGTTTCCCATTGCTGTTGCTGCTACATGACCATTCACAACAGACTTGGGTGTCAAGAGAGCTGTTGGGCTCTGCTTGTTGGGTTGCAGTGTCCCTTGAGCTTTGACAGAGCAAAACATGAATGCAGCCCTCAGTGACAGCAAATGGGGACCTTGGCACCAAGGTTTTGACAAGTTCCCTGCCCTTGCTCAAGCCCTGTTATCTCTATAAAGTACACGGTATTGGAACTATGGAAGCTGTCGCTTTCTTCCCCTGGGGAATTACTTGTACAACCAGAAGGAACATTTGCCATTACTGTTACTGCACCTTCCAGAGTGCTGACACCCCGGTACCGATGGCGTAGCAGCAAAACGTGCAAAAGTCTTTTCCTAGCTCTGTCAGCAAA